>CM070509.1:37585401-37864920 GCA_036346375.1 Guadua angustifolia | reverse complement strand
AGATGAGATTTCCTAGTAGACATGTGATTAGTGTAATATTTAGATGTGAAGAAGGGTTCGATATGGAAACAACAGGCAATGAACATGTCAATACATGATTAATGAAAGACATGAGTAATAACAAATCAAAGTAGACCTGAAGAAGTAGACTTACCTTTGAAATCCGCCGAATAATACGGGAAAGATAATCTGAAGAATTGAAAAGGCTTAGACTTGAAGATTAGTTAATCTGGGCGAGAAGTAAATAATGTGTTGTGTCTATTTTTCTAGGTGTCTTGTCGAGTATTTGTAGGCATGCCAACATCAAACACACCAAGTCTTATACGTGATTAATGTGGTAGGTGCAGTATCTTGTGTGGATAAGGGAACTATAATCGGAAACAGACAACATGGGAGACAAGTCTGAAGGAAGCAGGTGGAGTATCATATCCGGATACGTCAAACTCTCAATGTGGCAGGAGGAGTATCATGTTCAGATACCTATGCCAACATCAAACACATCAAGTCTTATACATGATTAATGTGGTAGTGCAATATCCTCTATGGATATGGGAACTATGGGCCTATTTGGTAGAGCTCCATATTCCAGCTTCACCTGAAATCTGAAACTTGTAGGCTAAAATAAAGTGAATTAAGTTTATATTTTTAGTCTAAAATGTAAACAAGATGATCCATCTAAACACTCTTAATGTACTCACAGCTTCAGCTTCACGAATCTGGTGAAGCTAGAATTTTCAGCTTCACCCTACCAAACAGGCCCTATAATCGGAAACAGACAACATAGGAGACAAGTCCAAAGGAAGCAGGTGGAGTATCGTATCCGGATACGTCAAACTCTCAATGTGGCAGGAGGAGTATCATGTTCGGATACCTGAACTCTAGCTGGAAGTGACAATTACTATGCTATGTACATAATTAATTTTAATTAATTTGTTCAATTCAATTTCTTGACTGCTTATCTATAGGTGTTGTACATGACACGAATAATCTGCAACTATAATGATTAATGATGTACATTAATGATTAATTTGGGAATTCAATGTTGTACATGGCACAAACTCTTTATTTAAATCTAGACCGCTTTCAGTGTTGTACATGGCACAAACTCTTTCTTTTAATCTAGACTGCTATAATCTAGACCCGCCATGATCAACGGTGTAGATCTTTCTTTTTTTCTCCGATTAATGTGGAAATTTCTAACATTAAGAGCGAACGTGGTGGCTTCGTTTACTTCTACTTTAATAATATAATAGATAGATATGCTCCCACAAGTGAAGCCGCTTTGCAAAAGGTGAAGACCGTATGATGATGCTTAATATATCATGCTACACGGTCATCAGCACAAACTAAAGGGTAAACACACTAATTTTACGAATGGTAAAATCAATCAGTGTTAGTGTCATAAACATCACAAAATAAAGAGTAAATGTTCTCAAATCACTCTTCTGCCCTAAAACTTCGTGAGGGTCTTAATTACTTTTGAAAAAGAAGAAGAAGATATAACATAAAAAGCAAGTTATGGTTACCATTATCGGTGAATATCAAAGAAATCTCTTAATGGGAGGTGAGGGTTCACTGAGACATCATCAGTGATAGTGAAGCAAAAAGAGAGATATATTCCTGATAGATCATTTCCTTAAGTAAAGAACAACATTAAATTGTGGGGACAGCAGAAAATCTTACCAGTGGTCCCAAGTGTCGACATATGCCATTGGTGCAGTTCTAATGAGATGCTTCCTCAATCAACTGGGTCACACACAGAGAAATGGTGTAAAAGTACAGTAGCGCAAACACCAAAGATAAATTGCATAAACGAAGGGAGCGACTAGCGCCTGGTGGATGTCCGATCAAACGCTCGCTCCATACGCTGCATCTTACAGTAGGATTTGCCCTAGCTAGGAGTAAATTTCACCGTTTGATTCCTCCTAACAAAACACCACATCCAGTACTCCTTGTTTTCTTCCTCGCACTCACTCATGGTGTGTCGTTGCGTAGCTAGTGGAAACAACATGACTCGCAAGCTTGAAGCAGGAAGCAGTGGCGGCCAATACTCGGCGTCTGCATGACTGTAGGAGGGACTAATTTAATCGGTAGGGCTAGGCCAGTGGACTTCTGACAGCCGTCGTCGTGATGCCCACTCCTCATGGCCGCTAGAGAAGCAATAGATAGAGCAACAAGGGGAGCTGGTTCATGGTGGCCGTGGAGCTTGACACAGCCACCATGGTTCTAGGGTTTTAAAAACCAAAATTTAAAAACCGGTTTGAAATTCACGGTATGAAAACTGCAAAAATCGCTCAAAAACCGTCAGAAACAGAAAAGGTTAAGAAATAAAAATTCAAAAAAAATCAAAACCGTTTGGTTTTCAACGGAAAACCGCTCGGTTTTTCCGAAAATTGATCCGACCAATTGAATGCTCTTTGAAAACAGTTTTGAGCGGTTTTCAACAAAAACCTTGGTTTTTCGACGGTTTTCGAACACATTATTTTTTTCAAAATTTTATTTTTTTATTTTTTAATTAGACTGGTTTATCGAGCGGTTTTAGATTTCCAACTGGAGCGGTAAGGTCGAAAACCATGGTTTTTGAGCGATTTTTGCTGGTTTTGTGAACCCTGTCTCAGGCTATGCCTACTCCACATATAAAAAAATTCCAAAAATAACAAATCTATCTCTACAAAGATGTTTCATCCCTACAGTAGTTTGTAGATGCATATGCAACAATTGGAAATACATTATGCAACTTCACAAATAATTTGTTACAACAACCTATTGTAACAAAAATGTGCAACAAAATAATTACCCTATTGCAACAAAAAGCAAAATTGTTGTGCAGCAAATCACCCCAACTGCAAAGAAATTACATTCTGCAGTAGGTCTGCGAAAACAAAAAAATGTGCAACAAAATAATTACCATTGCAACCAAAAAATATTGTTATGCAACAAATCACCCAACTATAAGGAAAAATACTTTTCGCTACTAGATCTGAGAAAAAGGAATTCAACAAAAAAAAGGCATCGTGAAACAATGGATGAAGTGAGCTGCAACAATTCAAGAAAACATTCGCAACAAGCCTACCAGATAAGAAAGGTCATGGATTGTGGCGAGTAGCATAAGTGGTACAGACGAGGATCCTGTGGTAACAGAACTTTGCTCACCATGGCAAGGCTCGCTGTCGGAAGGCTGCTACTTGTGCACTAGATCCACAAGGGAGAGATTCGTGCGGTTGGTGATGGTGACGTCTGGTAAAAGATCCACGAGGGAAAGAGTAGCAGAGAGGGGAAGAAGAGCGTAGAGTTGGCAGTGAAAGACCTGTGAGGGAGAAAGAAACAGAGAGGGGAAGGAGGGCATGGAGTTTGATGCATGTGTGTGTCTGAGAGAGAGAGGTTGGAATGAGTGGTTTGTATTTAGCTAGTGATGTGGATAGATAAGGTCAAGTGGGAGTAGCTGTGGGAGTGAAACGTCTAGTGTGTAAAACGTCTAGACGGTAGCAAATCCAATAAAATAAACATAGTGTCCATCAATTAAAAAAACTTCCTGTCAAAAAAAGAAACATAGTGCCCTCGATCCTTGTGTATGGGAAGAGGGGGAGGGCTGGTGTTTCGACCAGGCCTGCCTTATGGGTGGTTATGTGCCAGAAATCACTTGATTTTTTTTTGTAAATTTCCCTTTATTAAGCATGTCATGATACATGAGAGAAAACCTTATGCTTGTTCCATGGATGTCTCAAATAACAAATTATATGAAGGCAAATATGGCAAGTGGAGAACTCTGACAAACTTGATCACAGGAAGAGAACGAAACTCAGAAGAGAAAAGCTACAAAACAGATCTCCAGGGGGACCAGACATGAATTGATAGAATTTGTATTGATGTTACTGTTTTAGAAAGAAAAAGGAGGGAGGGAGGGACTAGAATTGCCTACATTTGCTTACAACTCCCATCTAGTTTTTCAACGCCTAGTTAGATAAGAAGCATGATTGCACTAAACCAGCTGCTTGTATTAGCAAAAAGTACTGAACTGACAATGGCGGACAGGGATCAAATACAGTTTGAATGGGGACTGCATCCAACAGAGCCGCCCGATACATGAATCAATGGTTCAGCGTCCAAAAAGTATGCTACAGGAACTTGCTACAGTACCCAAAGAAGATTTTTTTTTTTGAAAGAGCAGCAAGAGAATTGCTGCGAATTTTATTAACCCAAAGAAGATCTTGCTCGTCGCTTTTTCATCGGATGGTTGCGGTCCCCATTCAGCTGCATGTGATCCTATCAGACAATGGTTGTGTAACATATACAAAAACAAAGTACCTAACTACTGTTTCTTTGACTGGTGATGATTACAATCAAAGCGGTCTGGTTCAAAAGGAGGTTATCCCACGTAAAGAGTATAAGCCTCTCGGTCCATACTTTTCTGGAATAAAATGTGAATATGTACCAATCTTAGGAAAGGACACTGATGGAACTTATGCTTGTTCATATTCCATGCACTTCAAAGTAGTACAAAGGACAGAATAAAATTGAAAGAAAAATTATGTTTCTGTGTGTAGGATGTCCCTCTCCAAAAAGTATCATGTAACGTAAAAATAAGTGCATTGTTTCATGTATACAAAAGCTACCAACACTGCATCCATTCCCATTCCAGTATAAACATTAATCATGTAACAACATAACGCAACAACACTAAACTATTTCTCAATACCAACTAAATGACCTCCATCAGCTAAGATAATAGAGAAGTTACTCAACCATTTCCATTTGGTGATTTCTGAAGCATGATTCAGTAAAGCATCTTTCACACTCCAAACAGATTAGCTAGCAGAAACATATGCCAGAAAGCAACATTCAAAAAGATGAATTGCAGAGACCCGGAGGTTTTTCCCAGTGGAAGGTTCTTTTATTTTCTGTTGGAAGGGTTTAGCCCTATGGTTTCTCCTTCTCAATCGGTTTGTCCTTTTGTACTTTCGTTCCTCCTTTAATGTATGATAGAGCTCCTACCGTTCTCCCTTTCAAAAAAAAAAAAAAGATGAATTGCTCCAATTGTATGTGCTTATCTCTATATACACATTTATACTGATCTGATGAGTAAAACATGCAGAGAAAGTTGCAAGGTTGCTGTTTCTTTCCCTTTTTTTCCTTTTTGGATTGAAGGATGCAGGTTGATGTTACCATAGTAGTCACAGATGAAAATGAAAACTGAAATTTCAATTTGGGTTTTTCGTTCCAAAAACAGCATCTTCTGTTAGTTGGCTTAAACTTTGTTCGTTTGGTGTTTGTCCCAAGATGCTAGATTCTATGTTTCCCCATATAAGAAGCGCCTCACAAGGCACTCCTTATCAACCTGAGAAGAACAAAAGGGTATCAACAGGCTTAAGCTCTGACAAGAGTGCTGGGTTTGGTCTTGTCAGTAGGGAAACACTCATAAACAGTTCCAACTCCCAACGTGCAATAGCAAAGAGAAAGGAAGCGGCTGGAGAACAAAAGAAAGGTTAGTGTAGATGTTAGGCCCCTTTATATTTCCATTGTTCTAAAAATTTATAGCCATTCTACAGCAGAAGATGTATCATCAACATCAGGGCCCGAGTGAGCTCTTCGCTACTAGGACAACCTTTCCAATGGAGCGGCATCTGTTTCTGCATGGAGGAAATACGCAAGGAGATTCTGGCCTGGTTCTCTCAACCGACGCTAAACCTAGGCTGAAATGGACACCCGAGTTACATCAGCGATTTGTAGATGCAGTCAATCAATTAGGTGGAGCAGAGAGTAAGTATACGATCCATATCTCCTCAGTGAACAGAAAGCCAGATGAATTCTTACATTCATGTTCATCTTCCAGAAGCTACTCCAAAAACAGTCCTGAGGCTCATGGGCATTCCAGGACTCACCTTGTATCATCTGAAAAGCCACCTTCAGGTACCTGACAATCAGAAACTCTCCCGTAAAAAATGGTATCTATAATTGCAGCATAAGTCATCGTTTCGTGGAAGTTTCAGAAATACAGGCTCAGTAAGAACCTCCAAGCTCAAGCTAATGTTGGGACAACAAAGAACAGTAAGAACAAGTTTAACTTCCGTCTTTACCACTATAACGAAATTGTATAATAACTCACGAGTCATGAAATTTGCAGCCACAGGATGTGCAGTTGTAGGTGATAGGATGCCCGGAACAAGTGCGCCAGAAATGAGCAATACAAATGTCATTCCACAGGCAGAGAAGTAAGAACATTGCCCGTGCACTTCGTAATTGTATTTCATCTGAATATTGAAGTAATAGTCTCTTTTACTGTGTGCAAGAACAATTCAAATTGGTGAAGCACTACAGATGCAAATTGAGGTGCAGAGGCAGCTAAACGAACAGCTCGAGGTGAGGTACTGGCACTGCTCGCATAGCAAGATCTTAACCCAGATCATTCACTAGATGCACACAGTAGATGGAAATAACATAAGCTAAATCGAGCATCCAGTTAGCATACTCCCATGCCAACTAAAGAGAAAGAAAATGACTGAATTCCAAATCATTTTTTGACCTCCTTGAACGCTGCACTTCCCTCCAGGAATGACCCCGTAAAATGAATTAGGGTCTAGAGATTAGAGAACTAGATACTTTCTTCTGATTTAGTGGCAAACCTTTTTTAAAATTTGAGCAAAGCAACATATCATGCATTGAGCATATTCAATATGAACTATCAGTACAGTGGTTCTAAGCTGAAATTAAATTGGCAACAGGTACAACGGCATCTACAACTGCGGATAGAAGCCCAAGGGAAGTATCTACAGGCAGTTCTAGAGCAGGCACAGGAGACCCTTGGAAAACAGAACTCGAGTCCTGCAAACCTGGAGGATGCAAAAATACAAATATCAGAACTGGTCACACAAGTATCAAATGAATGTTTCAGCAATACAATGACGGAGACAAAAGAAAGTCCAAGCATGCACAGACTAGAGCCAAGGCAAATCCAGTTTGTTGAAAGTTCAACCAATAACTGTTTGACAGCGGCTGAAGGATTCATCAAGGAGCATAATCTACAGAGCCATGGGACGCTCAAAGCATATCATGATAGTTCATTAATTTTCAGAAAACGATGCCATGACCATGAATCTCAATTTTCCCTTAACAGAAGCCCAAACGAGCATGGGATGGGTCTGGGTAATTTATACAACGTAAGAGAGTACCACAGAGCAGAGTTTGGAAGTGAACGTGATACGGAGATTCCACATGAGTATATTAGACCTCAAAAGAATAGCGGAGGCAGCACCACCAGTTCAGCGTCTGGAAGCAAAGAGAGAGATGCAGAGAAGCTGTATCTCGAAGAACCAAGCTGCAAAAGACGAGCGGTTGAATGTCAAAGAGAAAGCAAGCTACTAGATTTTAAACACCCAAGTTCTGGGAAGAAACTTGATCTGAACACCCACAACATTGAAGATAGTGACCAAGGTTATATACATTTTGATTTGAATGGCTTCAGCTGGAGCTGAATAGCAGATGATATGTGATATCATGTGATCAAAGAGAAGAAATGAACTTACAAATAATTTCTTCCAGCATTTACACAATTTTTATTCAGTGATTGAACTATGTACATCGGGAAAAAAGGTACTACGTCAGAGTTTTAGCATAGGGTAGAAAAATTGAGGTGTTCTGCATTGGCAGCTTAAATCTCCCTTTGAAGAAGGAAATTCAATTACACATGAACAAGCTGTGCAAATGAATACAAGGGGAAAATATACAGGAAATAGAATGCAGAACACAAAGACAAATAGTAAACTACCTGAACAGTACTATATATACTCTTTATCTAAAGCTGCTAGGATATCCGGCTCTTTGGAGCGCCACGTCGGTCGGTTTAGATCCTCCTCGGCCCTTTTGCAAGAGGAAAAGTTCCTCGTGAAATTTGATATTACGTTCAAAAAATCACCGTGGTTTGCCAGACATGATCCTTCCATCTAGAAAGCTCTTTTACAAAAAAAAACAACATCGTGGTTCCGCAGAAACTTGTATGGCTCCGAAAATTACATTTAGATCCTCCCTCGGCCCTTTTGCATGAGGACCCCTAGTTTCGTGCATTCGCATACAGCTCTAGACATACATATAGATTAAAGCTAAATATTTATTAGAGGTATAGGGGGAATGTTATACTCATTTTATATTGAAATATGAAATGTAATGTATAATTTTAAACAAAACCATTCAAAAAATGCACGCTATATTTTTGGATGGAGATGGACAAAACTATTAAAAAAATACGCATTAAAATTTTTTTAAAGGAGACTACCGTCACGTGTCTGAGCGATGAAGAACGGAACGATTTTTTTATTTAATATTTATTTTAAATCTTTTTAAAATTAATCAACGGATTTTTTTTTACTGTCTCGGATATAGGCGATGATCGATCGACGGGCGCCAATTAGGCCCACGGAAGTGTTGGCACTTAGTAGCAAAGAAGGCCGTAATATTGGGCTGAAATACCACTATAGGCCACTGGTTTGGGCTTAGTAGTATAAGAAAAGGCCCACATTACGTGGCCCTTCTCGAAATTTCTTCTCATTGTACACTACTATCTTCGTATCCTGTTTATTTATTTTAGTTTCACAATGAACGTTGTGTAGTAGTAGCATCCATTTAGCTAGGTCGATCTCATGCTTGTATTTGCACACAGCTTTGTGCCAAAGAAAAAAAACGCCGGTTGAGAAGGATTCCCTTTCTGGTTGCCCCCCTTGACAACTGTCAATACGGCTACTAGGAAGGTCTCTCTTTGTTTTAACATGAAGTATCAGCCATCGACACACAGCGACGGCTGCAAGCACCCATGTACTTATCTATCATGTATGGCAGGCAGATCCCATCCCAACGTGTGCTAGGCTAGGCGACCGTCAGAAACGGTGGGTTCAGACTTCAGATTTCAGAAGACGAAAACGAGATGTCGCAAACCGCGGCACCTTTTACGGCTTTATCCGCCACCTCGGCCAGCAGCGCCTCGCCAGTCGCCACCCACTTCGCTCGTCGCTCAGCCAACCATCCGCGCATGTGCCCTAATCCCTTCGGATCACAATATGACGCAACATAGATTTCGATTTTAGTGAAATCTGTCTCGCAAAACTACGTATTTCGTAACATCCATCGTGCCCCATAATCCCTTTTTCATATTCACTTTTGGCCAGTCGAATTGTGTAACTGCTATATTAGATCTATATGTTAGGGTAGTAACAAATTACCGTAAATGATATAGCCTATAGTTTTCTTGAAATAAATGTTTCTAAAATCTTGAGTTCTCTAAAATAAATATTAAAACACATAATTTTTTTATAATTTGTACGAAAATTCTGTAGTTTCGCAAAATTTACGTGATATATAATAACTGACTCACTAGGACACATTTGTGGAGCGATTGATTCTTTGGTCTCGCAATGGATCTATTACCTTATCTCCGATTTGTTCGTCGTGATCAGCTAAAGACGAATCTAATCTACCGTTCATGGTGGCATGATGATCACCATGCAGGCAGGTTCTTCCCAAGCCAATGAGAGCCAAAAAGGTTCAGGTTTGGATAACCGGGTATCCTCGCATGCACTCGTAACACGTGGAGTTAACCACTGGTGGGTGGGTGTAGATTAATATAAGCCTGGGAATTTTAGATGCGATCTATCCATAAAGTCAAAGGATAAAGAAAAGAAAGGATCGTCGACATCGATGTACGTTCATACGCTAATTACGTGTGAGTCTACTGGTTGCGGAAATCTCGGTATATTTGTTGTCTGGCACATTTTTTTTTTCATTTTTGTCTCCTTTTCAAACGAAATTGTAAATCGAGATTGTTCTCGACCGTATAAGCGTCAACATGCAATATATATCACCTACTATACTCTTCTACCTCAGTGGGTATCCACCAAGCTCGGGTACCATAGACAAGTACTTGCTGAGCTCGAGTGTCACGTTACCTCATGTTGCTGAGCTCGGGCACTTGTTACCTCGTCCTGCTGAGTTTGGGTACCACGGTAACTCGTTTGTTGTGGTGGGTATGGTGCTGATGACCTACTACGGTAGGAAAGCACGATGGATAGCACGTTTGTGGTCTGTCTGGACTTCCACGATCGAGAATATGGCTATATTTATAATTTTATTAGAAAAAAGTCATTTCATTAGAAAAAAATAGTGTGCAAGTGAGCTAAATGGGTCAAATCTTGGCTGTGATGTGAAGTCGCCGGCGGGGGAATCTTTCTGTCCAAGTCGGGGCGGGATGGTGCCTCGCCGCCCAAAGACAGCGCCGGTTTTGAATGCTTCTCATGCGCAGCATTATAGTATACCATATGCTCTAATAAGGGTGAAAACACGTCGTATATGAGTTGATATTATTTTTTTCATATTCTAACTCATATTTTCTTTTCAGATTTGGAACCGGATACAGATACGGAATGAATATGTGACGGATTTGGATCGAAACAGATAAAAATTTACAGATAATACACGCATATATAGAGCAATATATGTTGAATTAGAACTATACGATACATAATTATAATAACAAGTTATATATCAATCAAACTCAATAAATATTATAGAAAGAATATACTACTTGAGGATCAATAGAATCAACTAATTGTTAACATAAATGGGCTACCATAAAAGAATATGATGAAAGTTGGCTGGGCCTCATTGATATCCGAATAAGAAAAATCCGAATATCCGGATCATGTCCCATATTTACCGTATATTGGATGCTTCGGATCTGATCCCGAATCCGAGTTCAAGTATCCAGATCCGGTCCCAAATCTAACTATTAGTCAAATCAGTCCCGAATCCGGTATCGGATCGGACAAGAGATATCTGACCCGTTTTCACCCTTATGCTCCAATGATAGGTGTTCCAATAATTCTAAGCCCATAAAAGCTGATTTTTTTAAATAATACACTTTTAAATAATTTTATAAAAATAATATGTCAAAAAAGTTACAAAGCTATACTTGTCGTCATTTCAATCGATGACATAAGCTCTATACTTTTGTTGTCATTTCAATTAAAATGGCAACATAGATCTGTTGTATCGTGGACTAAATTGATATTATTTTATCGTGGATTCATTTGATCGACAAGACTAAGGCTTCTGTCATCAAGCGAGTTGGCTATAGAACCTTGTCGTCATTCCAATTGACGATGGAAGAGTGGTATATTTTTTAATTTTTTAAATGTATTATTTTCGTAAAATTATTTTAAAATACATTATTTTAAAAATATTCCATAAAGGCTTCATCCACTTAACAACATCACACTCAAATTTGCAACAAGTATTCTCTCAGGTAAAATCTGAGCATGCGAAGCTATATATCTGCAAGCTCCAGTGACACCACATGATAAGGTGCCACGATCAAGATCATGAGTAAGTAGGTACCATACCAATGCCATTTCCTTCGCAAGAACCGAGGAACACAGGAATTTTTTTCCGAATACTGCGTAAATTTAAATGTTTCTCGTAAAAATCCTATGCCTATCTCGAAGGAAAGGAAAGGAAAGGAATGGAAAAGAGATGAGCCCACTGACAAGTACTGATCGACGATGAGCAATCGCAAAAGAGCTTCTCCTCCTCCGCATGTCAATGCGTCACATTCGCGGCCATCGTTGTCAGCTAGCGACGCCGACGTGCTCTTCTAATTGGCGCATCTTCAACAGCGCTCACGAGCGCGCCCAGAGTCAAAGCTCAAGACGGCGTTCGTCCGTCGCCTACCCCTGTGGCCATTCTGAATTTACTCCGCTGAAAGAGTACGGATAGATGAATGCGTGTGCTGCCGGCCTGCCTCCCCTGAGCCTGAGGTTTACTTATGGAAAATAACCAGCCGACTCATTTCCATCCGGACCCTGAAGTCAGAACGGCATCCTGCCATCTCACATCACGATAAGCACGAGCAGTGCGGCATTGTCGGCTTCTTTTCTAGCCGGAAGCTAGCAGAGGTCGTTCACGAGTCACGAGTTCACGACTCGACGTCTTCCGGTAGCAGCGTGTCACGAACCGGACGTCGAATCGTTTATGCAGAAGGGAGCATGTCTGCAGGATTGATTGTATATAGCAGAAGCAACAACCGTGACGCAACAAAAGCCAGTGTAAAGCAAGCACGGTCAAGAGAGCGATGATGCTGCCGCGTTAATCAGTGCGTTAACTGATTGGAGCGATCAGCTACAGGTATTGCGGCACGGAATGGATTTGGATCATCACAGTGGGCTCGATCGATCGAGTGAGGAGGAAGGAACAAGCTTCCTTCTGAATTAACTAATTAATCCGGTATATTGTATTGACATCTGAAACATGATGCTCAACGAACTAGGCATATGTATGTAGACAGATGCTACAAAGAGATATATTCTTCTATTATCTTAAAAAAATACTACACAGAGATAATAAGACGAAGCCTGAGTGTATTTGATCCACTTGCGTTTTCTTTTTCATTTTTAATGCTACAGTACACGAGCTCAGCAGAAGCAGAGCTACTATGCTGACATAGAGGTCGTTTGCCGGTGTTTTCGTGATTAAGAAGATGCTAATTTTACAATTCCATTCAGAGAGAGGACAAAAGGTAAAGTGCGCATGGGCAAATAGACCAAAGCTCCGAAGAAGACCCAAAGAATTTAAAGTTTGATCACTTCTTGATTTCTTAATTTTTGTTATCTGCAGTAATAGCTGGCCTATTATGCTTATACAAGCACTCGCTCACTGTAACTGGGCACCGTATATACGATCAGTACTAGTAGTAAGACAGGAACTCTAAGTTCCAGCTTTGTTCATGCTCGTCCTGGACCCTTGGGAGGGTCATGGCGGGGGTTCGAGCCAGGTGGAGGTAGTCGTCCACCTCCACGTCCATCCTCGCCGCCGCCCTGCCGAGGTTCCGCGCCGACGCCATCGTCATGTCCTGCACGAACACAAGCCATGGTTCTTGTCAACATATACCAGGATTGCAACAGAAACTATATATGAATCTGCTTGCAAACCCTTCCAATTCGGCCTTTTCCTGTGTTGTGTTGTCAGAGACAGTACTACTAAATGGATAAAACAGCAATCTAGACAGGAGATGAGATCAGAAAATACAAATACCTGAGCCGTAAGTTTCAGAGATGGCGGGTGCTGCTGGTTCCTCAGGTACAGGCTTCCTGCGGTTGCGAAAACGCATAAACAACGGAACACACGCGTGGATAATCAAGGACCAAATCAGAGTAAAATTAAGGCCTCCATGAATCGGCGAGATGGACTTACTTGACATGGGCACAGAGGAAACCAGGGGGAGGAGGAGGAGGCAGGACAGCACGAGGAAAGCGAGGAGAGGCCTCTTGGAGTAGCAGTACTCCATTGCTCGCAAAGGATAAACTCTCCTGTGGATTAAGTGGCTGTCTCTCGCACACTGTTGCTGCTCTTGGGCTGATCTGGTAGGCAATGGTGGTGTTGCCTGCTTGGGGTTTTATAGTTGGACCATGCTACCTGATGGCTTTCTCCCCACAGTCTACAAGGTCAACTTCGCGTCACTTGCTTTATTTAGTAGGTCGATGTTCTGCGCACCAGTGTCTTGTGGGTGTGCCTGTGGTGCTGTGAAGTCTGTACCTTGGGCCGCCGGCAGCGTGGAGCTCTTTCACAGGGTGTTTGGTCCGAGGGATTCATCTAACAATGTGTTGGTCCATCGTAGGACTATCCTATAAAATTTGGTGGGATATCATGATCCGTCATTTCATACTAACCTTATGCTTAAGAGGAATAAGGTGGTGATGGACCAACTCATTTCATTTCTTAAACCAAATAAGTGATTAAGGTACACTTTCTGATCTCTACGATCTCTTTGGAAGCAGAGCTACAATCCTCGTTATCCGTTGTTGACTATTAATTTTGGCTAATAATTTCAGATGTTACTCACAGTCACTACACCGTATCCTTAGAGCAGGTACAGGGCATGTACAACAGTCTAGACAGCTGCTATCTGTAGACTGTAAGTGTATGCCATGTCGTATAAAGACAACAAAACAGACAACTTCTACAATAACTTGTCTGTCAGGCAGTTTATAAACTAATTAATTTATATATGGGCCCATAAATTACCGTGATCAAGTATGAGTATATAGACGGCTTCTTTCCTACAACGGGTGACGGAGCCGTCGTTTTGCATCGGAGCACGGGCCACTGCCGTCCTCTTGCGAAGAGACGGCAAGCGCCTCTTTCCTCATTAATTCTATGCCATATAAGATGATAAAAATTATGTGGCAACTTGCAGACGGCTCATTAATTACTGTTGTACATGCCCTAATAAAGTATACTATTTACTCTATCTCTCATTCATGTCATCTAGAGTAAGCAATAAATTCAGTTTGTACAATAACTACCTCTAAGGCTATTCCCAGTGCAGAGTTTTATTTCCCAGTTTCCAAGAGTGCCACATCAGCTTTTATCTAGGTAACAGTGTATTTTGGGTTTCATCTAGATGAAACTCTCCCACCTCCCATGAAACTCTCTATCTCTCTCTTCATAATTACCTTGCCATGTCACCAAACATGATGATGTGTCATATCATTTAATGAGAATGAAACTCCCATTATGAATGGCCTAAAGGTTATCTCTAGAAAAAAAATTTGGTTCTGACATTAAAGCATGTATAATAATTATCTCTCATACATGCTATCTAGAGTAAGCATACTTTCTTCAACACAAGCTTTTGCTAGCGATAGCACGTTGTTTCCTGTATAATGTTAGCTGCTACATAAGAGTCGGTTCTATCCTCTCTACTCTTTTCTCATCTTTCCACATAAGACAAAGTTGATATATAGATGCTAATAATAAGATGAGATATCCTTATTGTACTTGCTTTACGTAAAGTAGGGATGTTAATGGAACTAAGTAGCGACGTGTGCTAAGCTGTGTGTGGACAGAAATTGGATGATATACCATGCATTACAATTTGCAACACAAAAGAACATGGACAGATATGCCTCAAAAGAACAGGGATAGCGATGTGTGCTGCCATGTATGGGATTTGCTAGAAGAACAACAAAGAAGAGCAATGCTTCAATATTTTCTCTTTAATATAAGTTGGATAAATCTTGAAGCAAGCGAAGAAATAAATAATCACCATATACCTTTCATTCGTACTTTAATATTTATGTGACCCTAAAAAAAAGCATAGAAACACCTCTCAAAGATGAAACTATCAGCCTGACACGAAATCCCGTCATAAATATCAATCTTTCGTATTCAAATTTTTTAGTAAAAAATCTGCGTCAAAACAAAAGCTAATGAATGTGGCATGCAATTTAATATTTGAAAAAAAGTTGTATTGCAAATTACTCCCTCTGTTTTGTAATGATGTTTTGGAAACTTGTTTTTGTTCTCAAATAGATAATGTTTTGGGTTTTCAAGGTAAGTTGGTTGGTATGAATACAATTGGATGCTGTTGGGACTTCTTTATTGGACTAGAGGAGTACTAAATACTAATTGGGTGATAATATTAAAGATGGGAGTCTATGAGGGGCAAGCAGGTCACAAATGAAAGAATTAAACACCACCTTGTTTTTTGTTTTTTTTTGTGATAGAAGATAGAACATTAAGTAATTCCGAATGGTGGGAGAGTACTAACCTATCACATTTCTATTTTGTGAAACAAAAAAAAATCAAATCTAATTTAAAGGTATCTAGATTAACCTGAAAATTTGTACGGTGAATGCATTACATCTTACAAAGCTTACATATTTAATTGGTTTGATTTTTCAACGTGATAATATTTTCAACAACTCATGTTAACATATTTAACATGAACTCATCTTTTGGATTATTTCCTTTCAAAGAGTTTTATTCCAAAATATTTATTTACATTAGTGTTGAGGTGAAGACAATACATACCCTTCTTAATGTGACTACGGGTCACCAATTAGCTCTTAGGCCGAGGGTGATTGGCCACTTTAATGATAAATTGTCCATAGACCATGCGTAAAAAAGTTGTGTACTGTAAAATTATTTGCAGGATTATCGATGTATATAATTATCTAGTCCGATCGTTCCTTAAGTTGAAAGATGTTAAAGATAGATATTTGTGAGGACACCACAGTACAGGCGGATGTGATGTGGAGTAATCCGCCATTGGTTTCCTGTTTCTTCCTTCCTGTCTTAGCTTCATGACGCTGACTCGTAACTCGATGAATCCCACGTAAAATGGTGTGCGATTGACCGTGTGCAAGGAATGTGCGTGTCTGAAACATGACCTAACACTTGCACACATTGGTTGTATGTGAGTAATGACTTTTCTTTTGGAATACCGAATTAATCAGACCAAAAACATGATAAATATAATTTGTGTTGGAATATATGGCCTACGCCATGAATATTTGAAAATAATTCCAAATATATCTCAAAGGCTCACCATATGGAAGAGGTGTAAAACTCTTTATACCATATTGCTAGTTGAATTAGAGCAACACCAACATAAATAATGGAGTATGCTCCATCCCACTAGCTTATGTGGGAGAAAAAAAGAAGAACACGCTCGCTCGCCTCGCCGGGTCGGGCACGGGCCGAGGCGGGGGCGAAGGGTGCGGGCGCTCATCTTTTGATCTCACGGTCTTTTCCTATAAAAGAATAACAGAAAGCTAAGGTTTTGCCTCTTCCTCTCTGTTGCGCCGCCATCGATAGGCTGCCCCGTCCCGCTGTGCCGGGGTGCACTAGTCATCGAGAAGCAGGTCTTCGAAACCCATCGCTCTTGAGATTTTGCACCGGAGAGGATGAATAAAGTTTTTGGGAAGCGCTCGACGCGACTGCTCGCGATCTGCTTCCTCTCCGTTTGTGATCTGTCTCGTCTACTACATCATTGCGACGGGGTCCTCTGCTTCGTTCCACACCTCCAGTTCTGTTCAAGAAGACCGGTACGTTTCGATGTCTTCGCTATTTTCAATCTTATTGCTACTATTTTCCAGTATATCAGAGGGACATATGTGTAGTCTTGTTACATGCATATCTTCAATGTACTTGTGCTTAATATGTAGGCTTTTCAATCAGTTTGTGTTCATGAATTATCTATTATTCGATTTATACCTGAAAGTGCTAATTTATTCAGCAATCTGATAGGTATAATTATTTGTGAAGCAACATTCTCTCATTGAACCATGCATGGTTCATACCATTTGGCCAATCCTTTAGGCATTGATGGAGATCTGTGAATTTGTGATGGCATGCCTTGTATTGCTTTTCAGCCGCATTCGTCAGTATGTCTACACACACAGTGACACTCACTCTGAAAGCTGAATTCCCCCCTCCTTCTTTTTCTTATATAAAGAATAGTGAGACTCACCCTGAAAGCTGAATTTTTTTCCCTTCTTTTTCTTACATAAATATGGTTTGTTTCAGAAAGTAACTATGACGAGATAAGTCATCAATGTACTTTTGCAGCTTGCTGCCTTGCTGGTATGGTCTGGTTGTTCGAGTCAAAAGTGTGCATCCTGGAGATTTCATAACTTGTCTCAACGCTCCAATGCATTACGAAATCATGATAAATGGTATTTGAGCCATTTTTGGTCTGGTCAAATGCTCACGTCACTGCCCTCATCATCCAATCTTGGAGATATATTATATTAGCCATGTGCCTGTATGCATTGCAACGGAAACTCAATTTACGATAAAAAGTTTATTTGTAAAGAGTACTAACAGTGGTAAAAGTGGGTAATTAAATAGTAGTGGTAAAGATGGGCAATTAAAGAGCAATGGTAAAGTGAGTAATTTTGATGAAGTGACATAGGAAGAAAATTTTGCTTTATATAGTAGAGATTGAGAAATAACAAAGTCAATCCCATCACAAATTGCTCGGTGGTGGCAAGCTGGCTCCGTCTCCTAAACAGATCGTCCCATTGGGCATTGCTAATGGGCCAATGCTCTGAACTTTAGTTTCTCTAATCAAGCAGACACTCCAATCCTTAGTTCTAATCCAAAACAGGGCCTCTCTCTCTCAGCTGATAGATAGTGTGATGTGAATGCAATGCACTTCATTCGGATACAGGAAATCTTGGGGTGATTTGGACTGATCATTAGTCACGAGTACTCACTAGTTGGCCTGACTGTTCATGGCCAGAGACGAGCGCTGGCCGGTGACCACACAGTGACACAGAGAGCACAGAAGTGCCCTCTTTGCGACAACCTAAACAGGCTAAACTGGAGGTCACTCGATGCCCACAGTACCAGCCGGGACTGCACAGAGGATGATGCATCATGGTGACCTTTGACAATTGCATGGAGGATACTTTTGTCCCAATTCACTGTCTTCCTTGGATCACATGAACTAGGTGCGTATGCGTGGCGTCACGACATGCGACAGTGTTTTTTGGGCTCAGACGTATTTCTGGGTTTTTGGAAGAGTCTTTTTGTAAAAATGGATATGGATGTAATTTTGAAAATAAGGGGGGTTTCTCGGGAAAAAAACAGACCTCGATGTAATTTTAGAATTTTTATCTATTTCGATAATATACTTTTGTTTAAGGAAAAACAATTTTGGGAAAAAAATTCAGAAGTTTCGGGGGCCTTCCGGGAAAAAATGGACTTGGACGGTACGCACTTTTGCTTAAGGAAAAACAATTTGTGCAAACAAAAAAAATGTAAGTTTCGGGGGCCTTCCCACAAAAAAAGGGCTTAGAGTCTTGGACAGTGCTTAAGGAAAAACATCTGTGAAAAAAAATAAAAACTTTCAGGGGTCTTCCCACAAAAAACAGACATGATCATCATTTTGAAACCTTTGGGGGGCCCTTTCGCCAAGAAATGAGGCGTAAAGGGAAAATAGTATCCAGGAAAAATTCTAGAAGTTTCGGAGCCTTCCCGCAAAAAACAACCTGTATGACATAATTTTGAAACCTTTGTGGGGCCCTTTTCACAGAGAAACACGATGCAAAGGAAAAATAATCTACGGAAAAAAGTAGAAGTTTTGGGTATCCCTGCAAAAAACGGCAAGGAAAAATAATCTGCGAAAAAAATGTCGAAGTTTTCGGCCTCTCCGCAAGAAAAACAGACTAGTATATATGCAATTTTAGGACGGTGGTTAAGGCAAAACAATCTGTGGGAAAAGGGGGATTTCTCGGGAAAATACAAACCCCGATGTAATTTTAGAATTTTTACCTGTTTTGATAATATACTTTTGCTTAACAAAAAACAATTTGTGCAAAAAATCATAAGTTTTGGGGACCTTCCCACAAAAACTGGGCTTGGACAGTGTTTAAGGAAGCAATCTCAGAACCTTCCAGGGACCTTCTGCAAAAAAACACGGAAGTTTCAGGGTCCTTTCGGAAAAAATTAGACCTGGATGTAATTTTGTCAACTTCCAAACGCACTTTTGCAAAAAACCGCGTGCCACGTGGCCAGCGTGTGCTTGCGTCAGGCATCGCAGGGCCTCCCCACAAAAAAAAGACCTGTATGACATAATTTTGAAACATTTGTAGGGCCCTTTCGCAAAGAAACGTGACGCAAAGGAGAAATAATCTGCAAAAAATAGAAATTTCGGGTCACCCCGCAAAAAACGGCAAGGAAAAATAATATGTGAAAAAATGCCAAAGTTCCGGGCTTCCCCGTAAAAAACAGACCAGTATGCAATCTCAGAATCTTCTGCAAAGAAACACGGAAGTTTCAGGGTCCTTCCCGCAAACAAATAGATCCATATGTAATCTTGGCAACTTTCGGGGGGCCTTTCACAAAAATTGTGCACCACGCGGCTGGTGAGCAATTGCGCTGGCGTCACAACCGCGCGCCACGCGTCGCACTACGAAAAATCGGCCAGGAGATGTGGGCACGTGTGGACGGGGGTCAAAGCCACGACCTCAGCCTAGCAACGAAGCAATCTACCGCTACGCCGCGCGGACATTGTCGTATGCAAACAACGGTAAAATATGTATGCCGTATTAATGGGCACGTTAAGAGGCAACGCGGCCACACATGGAGCGAGCATGTCAGCCAAAAATGGTGTGGCTCACGTGCGAAGGCTGGAATCCCACCAGCTTTATATGTATTATTACGCTAGAATCATGTGGTAATAATTTAGCAGCCCGAGCACATCTTCATCTTGGTTGTTGTCTTGTTGGGACAAATTATTAGGACACGGGTAGGCTATATTAGCGTAAATTAAAAATTCTATCATAATACCATTACATGCGAGGTGCAGTGGAAGAAGAGTTGAAGTAGCCCGGTTCAACATAGCGCACGTCGGTGTGGTGGAAGTAGTCGATCGTCAAACATCCTTGAAAACGATCCTTAGAAGCCAATCCCAATGGCAGGTCAACTGTAGGGGCACGAGGGGGCTGGAGCACTTAGTACTTTTTTTAGTATCTCTGCTATTATGTGCACTATTAATCTAGTTATTTTGATCTTAAGATTGCTACTTGTACATATTTTTGAGTTTTTGGAATGCACCATCCATTGTTGAGATATTACCTTTAATTATCTACTATGTTAACTTTGTTGCTCATCGATTTATGTATTAATTTGGATTGCACGTGACATTCAAATGTGTTCTTTTGCTATACTCGTCCTAATGGTTGTTTCACACTACCCACCCCTCTATTTTTATCCTGTATACGGCACTGCTTCTAGCGGTAGCCGATCTCCATGAGCCAATCATTTCCTTCTCACGATCAGCACCATAGCCGCAATAGCGTCTCTACCAAAGTCCACATATCGAAGAGAGGAACACCGTTTGCTAACACCAACACACATAGTAGGGCCTTTGTGTGGTGGCGGCTAGGATTTCAATGGATATGAAGAGGGATGCATCCCTCAGCCCCACACCTCTCTTTAATATAGTCTCTTGGTGGATCCCTACACTAGGGGCCATCAAGTTGCAAAGCCCACATGGCCAATTAGCAACATATCCTATATAAACTAATTCATTCAACCTGTTAAGTGTGTGATCTTCTATGTTCATATATATTCAACCGTAATCCGAAAACTTCTTTTCGGTCCACAAGTCAGTGGTGGTTCCAAGCAGAACATAGCAACTCTCAATACGCACAAAGATCATGTCGTATGAACCTATATAGTGTTCGTGCACAGATCCTTTTGTCTCATGATACTATATCAAACCCAAAGGCAAGAAGCATGCCATCCTACGATAACTCAATCCTTCCCTTGTTCCTGTAGTGGATTATTCCCGTTGCACTATGCCACTATGCGATTCAACTGGCATATACTGTTTGTTCCCGAGCACATCAATTCATCAAATACATATCAACTTTGTGGCAAATAATCAATTATTCCCGGATACAATGGTCACTTCTACCTGTCCATCGCCAAAATCATACTCCAGATCTAGATGGCGCTCGTGTAGCCTACGTGTCAGTACTTTTGTCTTTTTATATGAGTAGAGATAATGATTTAACGGGATCCGACTTTGAGTTCGACAAATTAGGTAATTGGCACGCACAGATGCATGCATGTGATAGATATATTTATATACCAGTACGCTGCATTGCTGCTACCGCGCGCATTTCGTTATTTACTTGTGAGTGGGGCTGATGGTTGCGTTTGCAGCAGATACAGCTTTTCTGCACCGGGGACCAACTGAAAGCAACCAAGTGGCCGGCCTAATTAGGTGCGCCACACCTAGGAGAAAATTGTTGCGGCTGGAAGCTTCACTTCACTTCACTTGCTTGACCTCAGCTCGCACGTGTGAATGAATGAATGGCTTAGTCTCATGAAATTTGGCTGATCTGCTTGCTGGTGGAGCACCAACTGCACTGCACGATGGAAAAGAAAGGCGAGAGGTAGCCGGGGACATGGTCCACTGATCGGTCAATCGATCATATATGCATGTGCCTTATCAAACTCTAAGATCTTGATCTCGACAACTCCAAACCTTCCCAAACTAGATTCCCCCTCCTGAGAATGGAAAGGGACGTACACTCGATCTCCTCTTTTTCAGCTACTCGAGTCGTCATAGATTATATATATATATATAATCTATCATACTATCTGCTTTACTACAAATTAAGACCTTTTGGAGCTACGTACTTATCATCCGTTTCCTGCCTCCTGGCCGCTCCAAGAGTCCAAAATGGGGGCGGCGGCATTTCGTTCTTGCAAAGGCAACATCGACAGTGGATTAGTGACACCCTCGTTTCAACGCGATCGCAGTGCTCGCCGATGTATGCTTTATATCCAAGACCAGATGGTACTTGCTACGACTAATGCGAGTCCGAAACAGTGAAGCTTTTGATTCCCCGTCGGCAGGGCTGAGAGGCCGATCGAAACGGTGAGCGAAAATCAACTTTTGATTCGATCGCCGATGAGCTGTACGCCACTCTGACATGCATGTCGCTGTGGTGTGTGCAATTAGCTCTTCAGAGTATTGTTGACTCTGGATCTCGACGAAATTCCCGGCACGACGCGCGCGCGGGGTGGCCACGACAAGGACGCCTCACGGATCCCGGAGATCTTTTAGGATGCACTGAATTTAATACGAACCTAGTATTTAGGCTGTATTTGGTACAGTCTCTAGATCTGGTAGAGTTAGATATTTTTAGCTCCACCAGATTCGTGAAGCTGGAGATATAGATATATTAAAAGTATTTAGATAGGTCATCTTGTTTACATTTTAAACTAAAAATATAAACATAATTCACTTTATTTTAGCCTACAAGTTTTAGATTTTAGGTGAAGTTAGGATCTGGAGCTCTACCAAACAGGACCTTATTCATATTTTCTCTGGTAGCGGATAGGTAAGAATATCTTTAATAAATAAATAGCTAGATCTAATTCTAACTGCTCATCATATAGTACTACTACTAGTATAATACACTCCAAAATTTTTCTTGTTTGGAGTTTCCGACGATGGAATTGGTGGGTGCTTAGCTGCTTGGGCATAGTAAATCTGAATTTTGACCATCGCTTGCTGCAAAAGTTATATGAAAACAAAGTATACTGATTCTTCTTGCAACGGTTTAGGTGTACCTACCCATTAGTTTCAAGTTCTCTTTGGATCGAATTTGGATGCCTATTCTCCATGAAAGATTGGAAAAGATAGAAAACGGTATGGCATTCTCCAACAAACCAACAGGATACACTACCACCATAAGATCTGACGCAACAGATGGCATCAGGTGTTTCCACATTTGCCCCACTCTCGTTGACTCAATCTGACCTTATCCATCCAACACGTGTCCATCTTTTCCTCGGTCATCCTCCTCATCGTCCTCACTTTCCGCATCCTTTCTCACCAACGATGGTAGGAAAATTGGGGCACAGATGGCGAGTGGGTTTTGCGATGGAGGAAGGCAGCCGCGGGCTCGCCTGAGTGAGGGATATATAGATAGCGAGCAACGCAGAGTCATGTGGCGGGGTGGCCATGCGTGGGTTTGTCCAAGCGTGGTGGGAAGCCGCAAGTTTGTGCGGAGGACAGTCACTACTTGCTCGAGCACGGGCGTTGCAAACGAACATGGACTCAGGTAATAACGACGTTGAGCAGTTGTGGATGTCGAGCAACTGCAACTCAGGAATAGGCATGGCAGAGGGCACGCACTTGTTGCAATGCATAGGAGCAAGGCGCGGTGATGCCGTTGATTTGTGCGAACAGCTACAACAAGACAATCGCTTCAATGTACAAACTGAAATCACCATGTCTGAACTTCTTCTTTTTTTGTTTAAAACTCATGAGATATGCTTGAAATTGCCTAGAACATGCTTGGATTTGGCAATGAAACTTCAAAGTTTCCCAGAGATGCATGAATTTTGATTTTGAAACATGTATAAAACTTGTTAAAATATGCCGAAACCTTAGATTTTAGAACTTATATAAACATGCATGAAGCTTGTTGAAACTATTTTTTTTCTTGCGAGATGTGCTTGAAATTGCCTAGAACAAGTTTGGATTTGCCTTTTGAAGCTTGATAGTTGTTCAAACATGCATGAATTTTGGTTTTGACACATGAAACAAGCATAAAACTTGTTAAAACATACTGAAACCTTGGATTTTAAAACTTGCAGAAACATACATGGAGCTTGTTGAAACTATTTTTTTTGAAACTTGCGAGATGTGCTTGAAAATGCCTAGAACATACTTAGATTTGGCTTTTGAAACTTGAAAGTTGTTCAAACATATATGGATTTTGATCTGAAACACGAAATGCACATAAAACTGCTAGAAATTTAGGAGATGTCCTTGAAACTGATTGGATTTGGCTATTAAAACTTGAAAGTTGTCCAAACATGCATCAATTGTTGTGATTTTGAAATGTAGAACCTTGCATTTTGAAACTTAAAACTTGTTAACAATTGCTTAAAACATGTATAAAACTTGTTGAATTTGAAACTATTTTACTGAAACTTACTAAAATGTCTAAACACTTATATGGAACTTTTCATAAAATACGCTAAAACCTTCGTGATATGTTTTCTATGAGATGTAAAACCTTATAAAACCTAAAACCTCACGAAACCCTATAAAACTGATCTATCGTTAGAATCTATTCCAGCAGCACTATAAAAGATAGCACCTAATGAATGGAACGGAACGGAACAAGCATGCGTGACTGGCAACTCCGCAATCATGGACGGCGTGCCGTGTCACGCTGGAACGTCGCGACAGATGCACACGCACGCTTGGTCTACTAGCGAAGAGTATTGAACGAATGGACGGTCGGGATGTGACTGTGCTGGGCTCTCGTGAGCATGCGTGTGGCATGACTATAATATCCCTGAAAGCGAAAAAGAGGTGTCAAACATTTTTTTTTAAAAAAAAAAACAGAAGTAAATCAGCAGTCAAAACTAACAGATGAATTATCAACAACTTTTTTAAGGAAAATTCAGGACCCCATTCGTTAGAACTTCAGAAAATAATGCCCTGTGCATAAGAAATTTTAAGTATCTCTTTTCCTTTTGCAGGACGGAACTTTGCCGTTTTAGTGGTCAGAAGATATATCCAGGGAAGGGCATTCGGCTTATTCGTGCTGATTCTCAGGTCGGCTTGTGCGTTTAATGCTAGGAATATCTCTAAGCTTAGAACGTTGTTATAACAAGTATTGGTATCTCATTTACAGGTTCCTTTTCACAAACTCAAAATGTAAGCGCTACTTCCACAACCGCCTGAAGCCTGAGAAGCTTACCTGGACAGCTATGTACAGGAAGCAGCACAGTACGTACTCCCAAGAGTATGGTACTACAAAGTGAGTTCAATGAAATATTCAGAGGTGGGAGTAAAAGATATTTTTCATATATATATATATATATATGTATGTATGTATGTATGTATGTATGTATGTATAGTAAAAACAAATGACTCAGATGAAATTTTTTCAATCATGTTGTATTGAAATATCTTAGAATTAGTATTTAAGTATATCAAAAGTGATAAAAAAGTACAATACGTTCGTCTGAGTAGTACATAGAAAGTGGGAGTACGTACTTCGGAGAGTACAGAAAAGACTTTCTACATACATACATACATTTATGTATGTGTGTATACACAAATGAAAATGGTACTAGGGGAGTACGTACTCCCATTCTAAGTACATTGTTTAAATGATGTTGTTATACATCTTTATTATTTTGAGTATATTCTAATATTGATTATGAAATACCCTAAAGTAAGTTCTATGAAAAATTTCGTCATAATCCATTCTTTATAATATAAATTTGTGTATGTACTCATTTTACATATGGAAAAGGGTATATAACAAAAATAAAGTGCTTCGATGAAATTTTTTTCAACCATGCCGTATCGGGGTATCTTAAAATTATTATTGAAGTATACCAAAAACGATAAAAGAGTATAACATGTTTGTTTAAGTAGGATAATAGTGTTGGAAGTATATACTCCTATGAGTAAAAAAGGGCTTCCTATATATGAAAATGGTTCACTCATGCATAGATGTAGCCTAGGCACTATAATCCAAAATAGGTATATTCTCCTAGGTATTGCATGTGAAATTTTTAGGATGATGAATTTAACTAGATTACTAACTAGTTCAAACAAGTTTGAACTGAAATTTAAACTATATTTCCCTTTGTAATGATAGTTTAATTATAGGTATGTGCTGCCTTTATATGCAAATCAGCAAATCACGTGATTTAAATTCATGCAAAATATTTAAATTCGAATATATTTTTTCAAAGGTATGTGTTTCTTTTGAATTGTATATACCTTAAAACTATTTTTTTAAAAATATCCGTATATAGCTTGAAGCCTTGCACGCATTTCAAATTATGATGCCAAGGCTCTCCATGTGCCCAGTCACAGCTGCCATGCTCGTTTTCGATCCGTATCCATGAACCTTCCATTGTTTCTTCGAACGAATGGTGACAGCTCTCACGTGCTATGTACCAGTAGAACAACGGGTTCTGAATTTTTACTTCTCCAACCATGAAAGATCATCCTTCGAAAAAAAAAACCCATGAAAGAACGAGGAGCAGCTTCCAAATCCAAAGTATTGGTACCTTCTAAATCATAACGATCAGGAGCTAGTACAAGTCAGAATTTTAAGCAAGTTAGAACGACCGACCCATTTACAAAAGACGAAATGAAAATTACAATTGCCCTACTGGTTAGGGGCAACGAATTATTAAGCGCACTTTCCTCAGCTACATGTCTACAACTCTACCAACAGGGCTGCCAGCCAACACACAAGACACAGGAGCCTCCGTTTTCCACAGCAGAATGCACGTCCTGTTCGGAGGAAATGAAATTTAGCATGACAAAGTAAGTTGATCTCGTTCTGAAAAAGCAAGTTAATCCCGACAAAATGTGCAGTTTCCAGAAATGCTTACAGTCATTTTGAACGAATGTGTTCCATCTAATTAACAGATCGGTCCAACCCAGGAAACTTGAAATCTTTTAAATGCAGGCGAACCTAGTACAGCAGCTGCAAGTGCAAATTAGTTCGTCAGAAAAAGCCAGTCCTACTTGTATGGAATTATGACACTACATAATAGAATCACAGAAGGTGCTTTTATGCATTACTGTTGAAGACCGAAATCGACGATTATTGGGACTCAAAATCCTGACCTTACATTTTTCATCTAACATTTTGGCCGGCAGAAGGGAGAACAGGTTTCTTCTCTACTGCCTCGTATTGGAGAACAAAGTTGTCCTGCAAGCAATAAATGCTCAGATACAAAATTTCTGCTATGCAATAAGGCTAGAAAGACTATCAAGGTTTCTTTAGATGATGTAACCTTATGAACTGTATCCCAAATGTTTGGGTCGAAACAAATGTAGGACCCTCTTTCATAAATTGGAGTTTTGACAAGAGGTGCCACATTCGGAGCTCTTGTGAGCCACACACGGTACTCTCTGTGGTAAAACCACCCCTTGTTGTATCTGGAAAAAATGGAAGCAGCAAATTAAGTTATCTGACATACCAGGCCATTTTTACTCAAAAGTGAGTGGAACAATCATATTGTTATATATAAGATAAGTCAGGAAGCATGGTTATGTCAAGATAAGCCTACTAAGGCCATCAAACAGTTTTCAGTTGTAATTTCATCAGTTGTAGATAAGAAGTTTGGGTTAGAATAAAACGAAAGAGGAACCACTAGCAGCAATCGTGCTATAGTAATATCCGTTCCTGAATACTACATAGGATAAAAAGAAAAGCGAACATTGCTACAGGGTCAACAATAGTATGGGGAGCGTGAGTAGCAAGCACCGAGTGAAGGTCCAATAGAACAGTGCAGCTAAAAAACAAAGGTTGAAAAACAACAACACGAACAAAAAAAAAGGTAGTTCAAAGAATATCAATCAATGCATCTCAGCATAAGAAAGAAGATCCAACAGGTAAGACCATTATTCTGCTCATATGCTTACATACAATACGACAGGATGCAAATTATTGACAATATGGGGAATGAATGAATGATCATACTAAAAAAGTGCAGGTTTGTGCTTACAGTTCATTTGCAGCATATAACTGAGTGACATCCTTCGGCATACTGCACAAAGAACAAACTCAAATAATGCACAGCCTAGTAATAACAAATGCACAGTTAATTCAACTCAATGTACCTGTAGAAGATGTAGAATAGTGTCAAGGGGTGAAACTTCTGAAAATGTAATGGCTGCAGAGGAAGAAAAAATTGTAATGTCCAGGAACCAGGAGGCTATTAGTAACCCAAACATTAAGGAGCTTACTTGCAGTGCTGGAGGTTGCTCAGCAGAGAAACAAGCCGGGATTTGATAACCAGGTTCTCCTTTAGCCAGTTCATTTGACCACGGAGAGCCAAATGTCTTGTAAAGATTATCTGGGGAGTTCAAATTCAATCCTAGTGTAGTCAAATCAATCCCTAAAGCAAGAGATGTTGGCCCAGGCTCTTTCAATCTTATTACATTCAACAATCCAAGTATACCATATGGATCTGTGGCAGCCTCTGTTCCCTGAACAGACTTTAGACTCTGATCCTTATATGATTGTGGACCTGAATATGTCTGCAACCTAAGTGAATTTTGAGTCTGCGGTTGATGGTATTGCTGGATAAGTTGCTCATAAGGCCCCGAATTAGAAGATGGGCTCGGAGAATTTACCAGCCTTAGTCCAATGTTTTCAAGCCCAGTATTTTGAACCTAGTAAACATAGTAACAGTCCACATTTGAAAGTTTAGCAGGAACCGAATATCAAATTTTTGGTAGGGTACTCACCTACTGCTCCCAAAATAAAAAATTGAGTTGTGTTCCTAACTTGTAAGGGTGGTGTGTTCAATCTTAACTATTTGCTGATGATGTAAAAGAAAATCCTAGCATTGCTTACCGAACTAGCACTCTGTTGATGTTGTTGACGGGGTGGATAGCTACCTCCCAAGTTAAAGCCAGATGACCTACCCATCTGTAGAATCATGTGTGGAAATGTAAGAATAAGCAGGCATAACTGATCTGGTATCAAATAATAAAAAACATGAACTCAAAGGATAATGTTGTGCTTGCATAGTATTTACATTCTCATGAAGGTGGTCCTTGTGATGCAAATCCATACCATAATTTGAGGAGCTACCTTATATTCCAAAGAAGCATATCATAAGGTAATATCCCAAAAAAAGGTTACCTTAAAACATAATCAGTAGAAAGGAAAATGATAGGACAACTTTCATGATCTGAATTTAGTCAAACAATTTTGACAGATCAAACTGTAGTACATATAAAATGATTACTGATTACTGATCAAAGCAAATCAATGACGTTAACTAAGCTTGTGAAAGAAGGACAAACATATGCCAAATAGAAAACCACGAATAGGACCATGCCCATGAAATGTGGTTAAAAGAGAAGAAAACAGCGAAGGAGTTCATATCAAACATTATAGCCTAGAACAGCAGTATGTTGACAATGGAGCTGTCCAAATAACAAATGTCATTAAGAGATGAAATGCAAGGGCCAAAGCTAAAAAACTAAAATGCTAACAAGGAACAGATGGTCATTCAGATTCAGGTAAGAGTTGTCCACTGCGTGCATAATGAGACTAGCAATGGTGGACACGCACCTTTATATCCTGGTAAAGCTGGAAAATCTTCATTCTGAATGCTGAATTCCTGATTTTGTTGTACAATGGCATTAACACTGACTCCTTGCTTTCGCAGTGACCCTTCAAATTACAAAATAAGAAAAGTTAGTTAACCTAATATAATATTATCTGAATAGTGAAGATTTTTTAGTGCTGCAACATTACCATACTGCCCTTGACCACCTCCAGAAGAATTAGGCCGCCCAGTTAATTGAGGAAAATCATTTATGTCAAATGGAAAATTGTCACTGGAGTTTCCATCATGTAACATTCCTGAAGAACCTAAAGAACTGTTTCCTGCCTGCATTTGGTTCTGAGATAAGGTTCCTCCAGGTGTTGGATAAGAACTTCCAAGCATGTTCATGAACTGTGGTGATGCTAGTAAAGAAATAAATAAACGAAATAAAACATAAATTAATAAACTAAGAGCTCAGCACTCATACCTTTTTACCAAAAAAAAAAAACTTCCAAGCTCTTAATAAACACAGTTAGTTCTGTACACATTTTAGTTGCTTCCCTTGGTCAACATATATACTGTAGTGAACAAAATGGATGACCCCCAAAAACAGCAGAAATAACAGCTAGCAAAAACCATGGCAGATAGCCTCAACATAGTGGCACTAGTTTATAAATACAATGGCATTGGTTAACACTTCCGTTCCCCATGTCAATTTCCAATCAGATTGAGCCAATTTAAAGTTCAATCTGTGAAAGCTTCAAAGAGTTACAGGGTGGTTCTTCTTCCTCCACCCTCTCACCCATTCTTCCACTTTCATATGATTGAAATGTACTATTCAAATCTTACCATAAGAAACCACTTCAATATCCAGCCAGCAAGAAAGACAAGACAAATTTGAGAACAGAAGCACATGGATTCATCAAAGAAGCATGGAAAGCCCAAAAGAATAAATAAAGATTTACATCTTAGACATTTACCTTGTGGAAGCATACTACTCATTCGGTTGGATCCTTGGATACTAAGAGCCCCACTTCCAGAGTTGCCACTCAAATTCATACGAGATGCAATACTAGGCATAGACAGCCCTGCAGAGCTTACGCTTCTCCCAATATTGCTCCCACCCACAATATTCCCCACAGAATTTGTTATTCGTGGGCCCAAATTCCCCAAAACTGGAGAAGCTGCCAACCCAGGAGCAGAATTGTGGTTGCCAACATTAGCCAAGTTCGAGGATAAACCTTGTATTGAACCACCAATAGCATTCATGCTACTACTAAATACAGGAATTCCCCCAGCACTCATACCTCCTCTGTTTCTGATCCCAGAATGCCCATGAGGAATCTACAAAAGGGGGGAAAAGGAAAATAAGAGTCAAAGTGACAGAGCACTCAACAAGAATAGGAACAGGGTGTGGACTGTGGATTGTGGAAGCAGCGAAAAAACCTGAGACATGGATGCTGGAAGGTTATTTGAGGGAAACTGGGCACCAGAAATATTACCCCCAGGTTGTTGAACCCCTGGGGATGGAATACCAATTAATGAAGCATTCCTTGGTGTTAGTGACCCAGACATATTTGTCAGATTGAGATTTCCATGAATGTTGTGCAACCCTTCCAAGTAATTCAAAAGAGTGAACTTTATGAGAAAAGGAGGACTTCGCGACATGTGTCAATGAACTAACGAATTAAAATATCGCAACACTTACTAACCTGAGTGATGGAAACCTGGAATTGATCCAGATTGACCAGAAAAGGTTGACACAAATGGCCTTCCTGTTGAATCTGGATGGTTTGGGGTGGTCCCACTAATGTTTGACTGCAAAAAGTAATAAGTTCCAAACCTGTCAGAACCTATAATTGGAACATTTTAAGATGCATTTTGTTCCAAAATAACATAAAGATGAATCAACATTAATGAGAATACAAACACAAAAACTTTTGTTGAAACGTAGCTAGTAGAACGTGCCGTTATCATGACTCAAAAGAACACTAAGTAGCCTTCAAGAAATAAGAGAAAATGGGCCTTGAGCATCACAATTTGTAGGAATAGCATTTTGCTTTCAATTCAGCAATAGTTAATGTCCCCTTTGTGAGATAGAGCAACTAAACAGAGAGCAAATAACATACAAAAATACCATGTCCAGAAAAGGACAAGTTATACGAGTCACCAATGAACAGGCAAGAGAACTATGAAACCGGACTATGATGATTTATTAACTGGACTATGATGATTTACTGAATGGAAAAAAGAGAAAATACATAATCATATTAAGTCGGCAAGGAAGAGGGCATACATTCAGTGATCCCGACATTGTGATGATGCCCAAAGACCAAACAAGCCAAGAGCAAGTCAATACTATTCCCTGAAGTGAATGATACTGTTTATCCAATCTGGAGTCCAAAAAGAGACAATACATGTGTAAGTAATTTGTACAGCCAAAGTCCTCCAAAAATGCAGGTTACTTTTCAACAAAACAAAAAGGAAAGGACTAATGCATTCTGAACAAATGCATGTGAAATACATGCAATGCAGGACCAAAGTTGAATTTCTAGATTAAAACACTAAATAGTAAGGAGAGATTAGAGCTCTATTTGGGATTTCAGTGCTGCGCTAGGTCGTGTTGTGAAGTAAACTATCTATGGAAATTGGAAAATATTGCTACATCTATCAATTTAATATATGTTATATGGTCAAAAAGGCAGTCATGGCAGGACAAAAGACCTGCGATAATGTTATATTAGCCTAATCAGCACATATATATCAGAGAAGAGGAAAAGAGAAGAGGTATAGGCCATTACCACACTCAGCCCACTATCCCACTAAGCCCAACAGCCCATGTAAGCACCACTCCCTCCCCTCCCGTGCCCTAGCACCACAAGGCTCTCCACAACCACAACCGCCTCATCCTCTCTCTCTCATCCTTTGCATGTGCAAACCAGGGTCATGGATCGCGGCATCAACCTGCGATCCCAGTGACTATGGTGAAACATTCAGGACCAACTTGAAATTTTTTGTGTATGCAACTAGAATTTTGATACATAAATCGACAAGAAAAAAATAGGCAAACTAATACAAAGGATAAAGCATGATTACCTCCAGGTTTACACCTACCAGAAAGCTACTAGCCAATTTCTACAAGGCAAACCAAAAGTTCTAAAAGAATACAAAAGAAATTTATACAAAGAAAATATTAAAAGAAAGAAAAAAAATTACCAATAACAAACAAACACAGGCCAACTGCAGCCAATGGCTAGAACTTGCGACCCAGCGAAGTCTAGGACTAGCGCTCCACAACTCTAGGGTGCAAATATATTATTTATGGATGTTCCAACTGGCTTAGAGAGCCCTCATATTTATGGGCCTCCACACTAGATCTAAACATGAAAATTAGCGATGTGGTACTAAACCAATAGCATATTTTGGATTAGCATGAGATGCAGACTCAAAACTTTCCAAAACTGGTAGGCTACTTCCGAAAATATACGGCAGGAAAAAAATAGAAAAATTCTCCAAAGGGAACTTCATCCAACCAGCATGTGGGCCTCTTCAATCATGGACATAGGCATTGTGTTTGACCAGATCAACAACTATCTATTTAGTAAACATTTGCGGTGAGATTGAAGACGTCACGTTAACCCTAGAGGTGGTAAACCTCACCACATTAAACAAGGAAAAAAGAGAAAAGGAGCCTAAAAATTCCCACGTTGTTCGAAAACATCCAGCCATTAAACTGGCGGAATCATATTTTATCGATGACACACAGCAACACTTCTAATTTGTAAGGGGCTGTTTGGGGGGACTGTGCTTCAGCTTTAGACCAAAAGCTCCCCCAAACAACATGGCTGTAAAGCAACTGGGAAGCTAAGCCACAACTGAAGCACCCTTAAAAGTTGCAGCTGCTGGGGAGGAGTTTTTCAGCTGTGACTTCGCTTGACCACCTCCCACCTCGGTCGCTCTGCCTTCTCGAGCTCCGCCACCCTGCCTCGTCGCCTCCACGTCACCTCCCCACTCGAACGCCACTGTACTTCGCTATGTTGCTACCTCCCCGCTCGGTTGGCCCCCAAAAGTTATAGCTGCAGCAGCCAGTTTGCCAAACAGTATAACAAGAAAAGCCACAGCCGCTAACTACAGTTGTTTTATAGCCCAGCAAACTAAAAGCAACTTTTCAACCTAGCCGCAGCTCCCCCAAACAGGCCCTAAGACTTGTACAGGCACAACATTGTACACAGCTCAAAATTTTTTCTTGCTATTAATGGGGAGTAGATCTTTATAAGTTAGCTTTGAAGGGCGTAAAATATCTTCTTTGGCTTTAGATGAAACAAAACCTTGCCTTGCCTATCTCTACTAACTAAAAAAACATCCAAGAAAAATTTTTTAGAGTTGCTCATCTAAATGTACAATCCCCACAAATCACCTCGTGCAGACCCATTCTCCTTCCCTATGATTTCTCGCTTGGACGCATTGCCCAAACTATGAAGGTTACTGAGAGAATGAAGCCATGACAACTTTCTTTCAGGCCACCACTTTTTGTACCCGATTCGTATGATCACACATCACCTTGGTTGTCCAATTTTTTATCTGATTTATATGAGTCAATAGAAGTGAGGAAAATGCTTTCTACATTCATTGGTTCTCTGTCTATTGTTCCATCTCCCACAGGCATCAATTTTGAGTAGGCTAACTGCAAAACATGCCCATTTATATGTACAGATAGGTGGTTAAAGTTCAGGTGTGGTTCAAATGTCACTTATTATGCCAATATATGTTATTTTATGTATTATATGGTATATTAGACTGGTCTCCTTGCTAATTGGAATATAAAGTATTGTAGGCTTCATGCTTGGTTTGATCAAGCCTAAACATTATCATGCTAATTGGCGATATAATTCCACATTAATCAGTACAAAAAGGAAATATATATTCCTATGTTCAATTCCAAATATATTGCCCAGATTTGCTAGACTCTAAGGGGTTTGTTAGAAAGTAAAAGAATCTTAGACCCGTTTAAAGAAATCATGTATGACTTGAAAATAAGAATCATGTATATATCTGTCTAGCTGCAGTATATTTCTATTATGAGATGATATTAATGCAACATTTCAAACAAAATAGCGGAAGGCTAGTGAATGTAGGAATCTCACATGGTTTGGCTGGTTTGCTGTCAATCTTGTCCTCCTATAGAAGGTAAAAGTATTTTTTGCACCATTATCTGAAATCTCAATCTATCCCTCCGGGAATCTGATAGCCTACCGTGTCTGAAATTATGAATCTAACTCTGACATGAACAACAGAAATGTCTGGATGCTCCATTATTGTATCCTTGGAAAAGTGGAAAATTGGCACGGACACCAAGCATTTCTTATTATATCCCCTCATGCTTTCCAGGTAGTTACTCAAAAAAAAAAAAATCTTGCATATGAGGCTCTAATCGGCATACCATCATAATTAGAAGAATTGCGAGGCAAGGAGAACAGAACAATGCATATCCAGCTTGCCCATGCTCATGTCCGGCGTGCGCATGAGCTCTCGGACCAAGCGTAGTCACTTCCCATCACAGTTGCCACCCAAAACGGTTCATGAAACCTACTTATTCAAAAGCAAAGCAATCTCAAACGTAGCCTAACTACAATTCTTCCACCACAAACAGCACCATAGACTATCCAACAGGCTGCTGATAGGATTCGAGCGCTGCAGACAAGCACAGAGCACTACGTAGCTCGAGTTCAGAGCCTCGAGTCTTTAGACCCCAACTCAATCAGGTTCGTTCCAGGCCTCCAGTACCTAGCCAGAACCATTTCGAATCTAGAAAAAAGCCACAGCTAAACCAAACCTACACCCACGGCGATGCGAGGTCGGAAGCCACTCCACCCCCGAACGAACCCACCCCTCCCACCCACGTGAAGGCTCGACGAGTGGCGAGAGGACGAGGATGTAGAGGGGTCTAGAAGAAGGCGAGAGAGAGAGAGAGAGAGAGACCTGATGAGCTCACCGAGACGAGCCGAGGCCCCGCACGCAGATCTCTCTGCGTCGAGGCGTCGCGGAGACGGGAGAGAGCGGAGGAGGAGGGGGAGGAGGAGAGGGATGCGGGAAACAGCACGAGCGCACGGCCGGGGGAAGGGAAGCGGTGGTGACGTCGTGTGTGCCGACCGCGTTTAACTGGCCCAGCCCAACACAACCCACTCCCTCATCTGGCCCAACTAAAACTCTCGGCCCAGGTACGGCCCGCCTGCTTTTTCATCAGGCGACCCAAACTCGGCGTAGATCTCGCCATTGTTCAGCTCGCGAGATCGGGGAGGGACGGGGGAGAAGCAGCGGAGCAAAACCCTAGTGCCCTACTTGACCTTGCGTGCCTGCCTCCTCAGATCTCCGATCCGATCCGTTCCTGGTGAGACGAGGAGTTATCTTTCGCTGCCCTGCGTGCTTCCGATTCTTCGCCTTTGTTGCGAGGTTCTTGATTTCTGTTGTTGTTGTTGTTGTTGTTGTTGTGGTTCTGGCGTGTTGGAGATGGCGAGCACGGGGCGGTCGATGCTGCTGTCCCTGCTGCTGTTCGCGGTGACGCTGTCGCTGCTGGAGATGTACCGGGGGATGTTCGCCTCGTCGGAGCTCATGACCATCGCCGGCGGATTCGTCAGCTCCCTCCTCTTCCTCCTCCTCCTCACCGTGCGTTCCCCCTCTAAACCCCTTGCTGCTTCTAATTGTTTGCTCGTGATGGTGGGGAAGCCCTCGCCGTTGTTCCTCTTCCTGGTTCGCTCGCTAAATTAGTGATAGGATTTGCAGATACTTGGTTTTCTGATTCTACTTCAGTTAGCCAAACCCGATCGGCAGCGTAGTGACATGCTGGGATGTGGTTTTATAAGCAAATGGGGTTGCGTACATGTTCTTAATATCTGGGATAGGAACTAGGTGGCGAAAAAATTGTAGTCCAGTTCACATAGCCTAAATAACATTGAGTGATTGATTTCTGTAGCAGGTATCAAAACACCATAGCAAAACATTATTTTCTGTCTACAGCAGTGCATAATTGCATTATACTTCCCAGACCAACTACATTGGCAAGATTTTAGCTTCAGTGGATCTGAATTTTGGAAGCTAGTTTCTTGATGCTATGTCTCAGTTCTTCTGCTTCAGTTTTCATCACCCAGAGTAGCTCCTCATATAGAAAATGCCCTTCAATTTGAAACTTGCAGTGCTTTGCTATATAGGAATACTCTTCAATTTGAAACTCACATATCTCTACTATATAGACTAAGTTGTCAATTGCTTCCCATAATGTGGGCAACCATATTAAGGGCTGGCAAAAAAGCTTGTTAAAGCTCGAATCAAAATTTATTTGATCACAATAGTTAATTAGTTAAAAATTGAAATGGGTCCATTTCGAGCGAAAAAAGTTAATGAGGCTCGGCTCGATAGTGGCTCGTTAGCTTGAATTTGAAATAACCACTTAAATGTTAAATAAAATGATTTTACATCAAACTATGTTAATTTCAAAGAAGCTCAATAATAGCTCGTTAAGCTCGATAGACAGCATTTATAAACAAAAAATGAGGCCCTGTTTGTCTAGGATCTGCCTCCAGCTGGAGCTATGGAGCGTTGGCTTCTCAAAGTCAAGAAGCTGGAGCTATGGAGCGTTGGCTTCTCAAAGTCAAGAAGCTCAAGCTATAGGGTTGTTTGGACTAATAGGTTGAACTCCTTTGATTTAAAGTATAATTGACTTTTTAGTCCTGTAGTAAAAGCCTTGTTTGTGGCAGTTGTGTGAGCTCATATCCACTTCTACATTTTGAACCCACAGAAGCCACCAAAGAGTAATTGGCTCTGGATTCACCCTACATGCTCTGGCCAAACATCCCCTAAGCCCCAAAAGCTCCTTGAATGGACACAGCTTCTCTATACAATTATGTCCAATTCTCAGAGAATCCATCTTTAAACTGTTATGCTTGGCCCAATTTTGCTCTCTCTAACGCGAAACTAGTGCAGACCCTTAGCAAGGCAAAACATAATGAAGCTAGCACATAAAACCACAGTAGGCAGGTAGTGCATATATTTGACTGACCTTTTTTTGGTCTTGCGTTATAAGATCGATGAGTTCTGTAGTCATCTACTCTTTCCGCAACAAGTGTTATTTTGCTGCATGGAATCTTGGAATGTGCTAACTGGAGCAAATTTTGCAGTTTATTGGGAACTACCAAGAAGCCAGTGGCATTAGAACTGGGTGGGGTGCAGGTACATATAGCATATGACTTTATTCCCCTGGTTTCTTGTAATTTTTATTTTGGATTTTCTGTCATCACTGTTGTTCTTCCTTTTCAGTTGTCGTAGCAGAACTTGTTGCTCTTATTGTAGCTGGCACTGTCCACCGTGTTTGTATCACAACATGGTATGCCACCTTTGACATACTCTACTGATTTCTTTGTACAAGTGGTTACTACTTATTTGGTCCTGGGAACCTATCGATATACCTGAATGATCCCTGTCTTCTAAATAAGCCAGGTCTTGAGATTATCCAGAGATGCTAATCTTAGATGTGCTAATGGAATATTTGCTTGTGAACTTCTGTTCTGCTTGGGTGGAGAGAAATGGAAATAATATTTATAGAACAGAAAATATTTCTTTCCCCTTTTTGCAAGAGGAGATGGGAGTGTTAGTTAACACATTTACACAAAGTTTAATGGGGTATTATTAGAAAAATGCTACTTTATGCTTTTTGCGTGTTCCGAAAACTGTATTAGATTGTGCATGATTCTCACTAGAAACTCATTGCAATTTGTTGGTTACATGTTGTCAGTTCCTGACAGAAGTTGTAGGACGCATGACTAGCAACTGAGTAAAATCCATCTATATAAAATATCGAATTAGTGATCCTTCTATAGCCTGTCAAATCTAGAACGAGTAATTGTTGCGTGCAACAAAAGTCTTCCAGCTAGTTTGAAAATTTCAGCCACCTAACAATCAGGACTTTGGAGAGTTAAAAGTTATTTAACAATGGCATTTTTAGCTACGCTGAGGTGAAAAGATTTAGTCTATCCTGTTGACAAAACATTGTGTGGTGCTCACACGTTATTGACAATTTGATAGAGTGTATATTACTATAGTACATAATGAAGAAGCATTTTCCAAGTGTTTATGTGTTACGTGTTGAAAAAAGAAGTGTTTGTGTGTTGGACATATCACATGGAACCTGGGCTGAAGCCTTGGTGGAACCTACATAATGATGTGACTATTCCTCTAGTACAAGATCTAGCAGGGGATAGACGTGACATCGACAATAGATAGAGAGCTCTACTTTTCAATCGGTTTTCAATCCGAGCACTGCTTTGATAGAGAGCTCTAACTTTTCAATCGGTTTTCAATCCGAGCACCGCTTTTTCGTATATTGGTGTTTGTGCACTTTCTTACCATTTTTTGATGGTTTATCTGTGCACCCATGCCACACTCCTTACGAACTAACTGATCGTTTTGTTCCACTCGCAGCTTCCTATTTTCTGCTGGATTCCTTTACGAGGTTGACAAGCTATCTCGAATGATTCTTTCAAGGAGCGAGTCTAGAGTGAGGCGGCGCTGAGCAAAGATATTTATGTACTATTATTTATTTTGTAGATCGAATCAAAATCAATATTCACACCCTCCGTCGGACTTCCCAGCCCAGTTAGCTTTTTTCGCGAGGCATGTAGAATTTGAATTCTGGGTACTCATGTGTTTGCTCAGAGGTCACATTTTAATTTATGAAATCACAGTTCGACTAGGTAATGTGCCTTTTACCAGTTGTCCAATAACATAGATTCACTGCATTTTGGTAACTGGTGGTGCGTTGCATTTAGTCTCGTCTAGTTGCACATGTTTAATGTTGCTTGATCGGTTAGGATTTAGCTTTCGTCAAGCATGTTATTTAACAGTTCGTTCACATTCTTTTCCACGCTGTGTTTCTTGAAATAAAACAAAATGCAGCCATGGAACTGTCAAAACGGGCTCAAAAGTAAACATAGAATTTATTATAGATTGTGTTTGCGTGTGTAAAATGAATCGATACTTTTCTAGCCCCTTTCTCTCTTATTTTTGCAAATTTGGCGAGTCCCTCCCCCATCGTAGAAGGCACGGTGGACATATCTATCCTTAGTTGTGCTCGGGGAGGCGAGTCCCTCCCCCATCGTAGAAGGCACGGTGGACATATCTATCCTTAGCTGTGCTCGGGGAGTGTGGAAGTTGTCATTGCCGCGCCCAGGGAACGTGGCGCTGAGTGCGGGAAAGCGTTGTCGTGCACAGGGAGCGTGGGAGGAGCTGATGCAACTGTGATGCAGCTGTGGACGACAAGCACGTAAGGTGCTTCCATGATAAGGGAGTTTGAAAGATGCTTTCTACGGTAGGGAGGATACTAGATTTATAATTCTATTCAGAAGAGAGTCAAATTTACAAAGAGAGAGAGAAGGGGACTAGAAAAGTGATCAATTTGTGTAAAATGTCTACTACTGTGGTTGATGTTGCAAGCGTGGTGCGCGGACCACTTCCCCGGCCATGCGTCGGCTGTGGTACTACCTTGAACTGTTTGTCTTAGTGTCGTATATTTGAAATTTTTGCTTTTTAGCCCCTTTGCAAACGTTTTGTTTTCAAATATAGTATTTCTCCTAAATCATTTGCAGATTTAACCCTCATCAAGGTTTCAAATTTCATTTTCGGGCATCTGAAGGGCAACCAAAATCTAGTTGAAATTCAAAAATCAAATTTAAAATCTGGTAATTTCGAGACTGGTAAAATCGAAATTTTGGCCGAAATGACCAAAATTTTGGCAAAATTCACTAAAATCTCAGTTATTTTTAACCCCCTGTGAAAATGGTCTCCTGAGGCTCAAAAAATTAAGAAAAATTATGGAAAAAAATCATGCAAACATTTATCTACATTTCCCATCGGTTTGAATGCAAAATACTAAGTATTTACACATAAAAGACCCTAAATCCTCATTTCTCAAAGTATCGTGGATTGATTTCTTGCCAAGTCAAGTCAATAGTACATACGCTGATACACCTTCCCCTTCCATTCCGAGCTTAAGGGGGCTAGTTTCACAAATTCAAATGTAAGAAGATTAAATTTGTCAAAAACGAATTGTAGGGACTAGAAAAGAGAGATCTTCCACATATTTGCCTGAAGTTGGAGCTTGGGGGCATCTCTCACATTGTCCTCATGCTTCGAAGAAGGGTTACGGACATACAATAGTGTAGGAAGTATGCGATATTTGGATGCATTGGTCTGCACAGTGAGATCTCTCCCCTTGCCGGAGGTACAGAATGTGAAGGCACTCCGACCACCGATGATGCATACCGGAATTCATTTCCAGTGACAACTAGGGAAATCTTGGTTGAAGTTATGGACTGTTCGGATAGCGAGAGACGAGGGGTGGGAATAAGATTAGGATATGAAATAGGATCAATTTAGACGTTAGATTGATTGAAGAATTTATCATACCTTGTATTTCAATTTCGTTCCCACCTCTTGTATCCTGCTATCCAAAATGGGATATGCTTGGAGGCTGCCGTATCTTGACCGGGAATAAATACCCCATTGATCAGGGTTCGTCCTATCCTATCCGCTTTGTGCTGGAAGTCGCATACATACTACCATTCAGTATCCCTCAACTGTTCCAATCAAAAATCCAGAAAAACAATAACAGCCCGATCAGAAACCGTGTAGCCAATGGCCAGCACCATAAAGTCGTCGTCTCCATCAACCATTGTGTTGTGACTTGTGAGTATTAATTTTTTTGTCCAATCGAACGTGTTTAAGAACACGAGATCTGGCAGGACGACGACACAACTGGTCCTCGTCCCAGTTGCATGATTGCATCACGAACCTGACAATTCAGAAGAAGCATGTCCGCCCGCATGGATTCTTTTCTTAAGTTTCTGCGGTGATCTCGGCCGTCGGTCAGAACAAGTCAGACCAAGGAATCCTGAACATTTTATTCCCGGGTGCTATATATGTATTGTCAACTCGAAGGACCGAAGTGGCGATCAGAAAGGGGTGAATGATCATAAATAAATTTTCTCCCCACTCAATCGATTAAACCAAAACCCCACTTAAAACACTCAAGCGCAAAAGAGCAAAACAGAGAAAATCTTGGTCTTAAACTTACTTGTGAGGTTGTGATGATCAAGATGATCTAAGATATTCTTCCATTTGTCACAGCAAGCAAGAACACAAGAAACAAAAATCTCAAACACAATCTACAAAGATTTCTCAAAGAAAAAGCAAAAAGATTGAATTCTTACGAAAGATTGCCTAGACGATGAGGATATGATCTGAAGAAGATTCATCCATCAATCATACATCCTCGGTACAAAAAGCACAAGCAAGTAGAAGGAGGGGAGGTAAATCCAACTTGGAAGAATGCGAATTGCAAGAAATTAAAGTGTATAATTTAAATGCTGAATTTAAACATAATGTAAATGTTGAAATTAAATTTAGAAAAATAAGGAAGTAAAGTTTTATTTCTCAGAAGAAAGGTCCCTATTGGATCCCGATACAAATTGTGTGTTCCCTATTGGATCCCACATACTTTAATTATAGCGAGAATTACAATCGTAATACAACCGACTCTATCTCTAACTTCCTAATTTATCTCTAATTGATTTGGATTCTATTCCAAATTCTATCCCAACACCCCTCAAGATGGGTTAAAAATATCAATCATGCCATCTTGTTATATATTATAGCACCCTCGTTAGAACCTAACCCTTTAGTGAAACAATCAACTAACTGTCACTAGACTTAACATACTCCACTTCAAAATCCTGTCATCCAGCTTCTCCTTTATCTTTTCTCCTTCTTATTTGCTTCTTTTCCTTTTCTTCCGCTGGCCCTTCCTTTTCCTTCTCTCCTCTCTCTTCAGCCCGAGTCCACTGAGGCAATGACGACGTGCAGTAGCTTGGAACAACAGAACTGTCGTGGTGACCTCAAGAGTGGCGGCAGGCTTGGCCTGAGCGGGGAGGTCTCACGTAGGCTTGGCGTGGCCCCAAGCGCGCGACCGGAGGCAACATCCGGTGTGGTACCGTGGTGACGTCGAGATTGGATCGGGATGAAGACAACAAAAGCAATTGCGGATGATGTGGCTCATAGGTTAGGGCCTTGATACCATGTAGATTTGGAAGAAAATTGTGTGTTCCTGTTGGATCCACACACTTTATTTATAGCAAGAATTACAATCGTAATACAACCCAACTTTATCTCTAACTTCCTAATTTATCTCTAATTGATTTGGATTCTATTCCAATTCTATTCCAATACCTCTCTCTCCTCGCCTCTCATGTAGGCTTCTTCTACTAGCAGCAACAACTTGCGATGGCAGCGGCTAGAATTAGCTCACTCCTCCATCCTCCTCTCCTCTCCTATCAGTCACGTCCTAGCAATGAACTAGATCGCAGATGATCCACGATCCGAGATCGTGAACGAGGCCATGGATCGCGACATCAACCCACAATCCTAGTGACTACGGTGCAACCTTCAGGACCAGCTTGGTATTTTAGAATATACAACTAGAATTTAGAGACCTAAATTGAAAAGAAAAAAAAAACTAGGCAAACTAACCAAGGACAAAGCATGATTACCTCCAGAATTACACCTACCAAAAAGATATTAGCCAATGTCTAAGGACAACCAAAAGTTCTAAATGATTACAAAATAAATTTAGACAGAAAATATTAAAAGAAAGAAACAAAATTACCAATGCCTAACAAACATAGGCACAAAATTGCCAATACCTAACAAACACAGGCCAATTGTGGCGTGGCTAGAATGTGTAACCGACAAAGTCTAGGACCGATTGGCGGAGCCAGCCTCGGCCACGGGCACTGGGCGAGGCTGCCCAAAATTCAATGCAAATAGCAGGTCGTTGGCATTAAGCCTCCGTTGGATCAATTGCTCATGGGCCGGCCCAGTGGCTGGCGCTCGCCTGTCTAGGACTAACGTTCCAACTCTTGGGTGCAAACTTTATTATTTCTAGATGTTCCAACTATCACAGAGGGCCCTCATATTTATGGTCCTCCATACTAAATCTAAACATGAAAACTAGTGATGTGGTACCAAACCAATAGAATCTTTTGGATTTGCATGAGATGCAGACTCGAAACTTTCGAAAACTAGTAGTGTACTTCGAAAATAAGCGGTACATAACAAAAGAAGGAAAATTTCTCCAAGCAATGTTCCCTAGGCCAAGGCTAGGCCCTCCACCTAGGCAGCGATTAGGCGCTAGGCAGGTGTGCCTGCCCTAACGCCTAGGGAACACTGTCTCAAGGAACTTCATCCCATAGTTACAGATTCATGGTTCATTGGGTTTGCAATTCGGTTTCGAGGTTTGCATCGCCACTCCAAAAAGTAGGGGTTGTCTGGGGTATACCTCTTGATTCATAAACCCGACGATTTTGGTATGCCAACTCTTATATGCAACATATTTTCTCTATATATAGATTAATATACTAAGCAGACCACATATTTCTAGAGCATAAAAGGTTTTTATGTAACTATAAAAAATGGAAATTTCAAAAGGTAGTGTCCACAGCCCACTCCGCCCACATGGCCCATGCGTGACTCCTGCCCTGGAAACCCTAGGCAGTTGCCTCCCATCTCTCTCCCTCCTCAGCCGCCACCCAGTCCCTTCGTTTCCTTCCTCTCAATCTCCCATGTAGGCTGCAACTCCTGCCTATCCACCCCCACGAAGCTCCTTCTCGTGCTTGCAGCAAGAAGATGGAGTACAGAGATATTGCCAGCAAATAGAGCTGCGTCATGGCTGCAACCAGCGACTGTGATGGCTTCGACGAGCAGCAACCACGCAGCATGCGGCAATGAAGAGGAGCAGCGTCAACAGATTCAGCGAGCAGTAACAAAGATGAGCGACAGCAGCGGCAATAGCGATGAAGGGAAGCAACAACACTGGCCATAGCCCCCTCTCCCTTCATCTCCTCCCATGCCTCTCCCTTGATTTATTGGTTTGCCACTTTTTGGCAAACCAGATCGCATTCCCCAGCGAATCAAGTCACATGCAAGCCCGAATCAGATCGCGTGATCCGGATCAGGGTTCAAAGGTGGTTGCGAGAATTTGGTAACTATGCTTCATCCAACCAGCATGTGGGCCTCTTCAATTGTGGGCCTGGACCTTGTGTTTGACCAGGTCAACAACTCTATCTGTTTAACAAACAATTGCGGTAAGATTGGAGAAGTCACCCTAATCCTAGAGGTGGTAAACTCCACCGCATTAAACGAGAAACAAAGGGAGAGGGAACCTAGAAAAATTCCCACATTGTTCAAAAACATCCAGCCATTAATTTGGTGAGGTCATATTTTATCGATGGCACACAGGAACACTTGAAAGTTGTAAGACTCTTGTATAGTAACAACAATGTACACAACTCAAATTTGTTCTTGTTGTTAATGGAGAGGAAATCTTTATATGTTAGGTTTGAAGAGCATAAAATATCTTCTTTGGCTTATATGGAACAAAACCTTGCCTTTTCTCTCTCTGCTAACTAGGAAAAACAAACCCACATCCAAGAAAATATATCAGAGCTTCTTGCTCATCTGAAATGTGCAATCACCACACACCACCTCATCTAGACCCATTCTCCTAACCTCTGATTTCTTGATTGGACACATTGCCCAAATTATGAAGGTTACTGAGGGAATGAAGCCATAGTACCTTTCTTTCGGGTCACCCTCTTTGTATCCGATTTGTATGATCTCAAAACACTTTGGCTGTCCAATTTTTTTAATCTAATTTATATGTCACTAAAAGTGAGGAAAATGCTTTCTACTTTCATTGGTTCTCTGCCTATTGTTCCATCTCCCATAAACATCAATTTGAGTAGGCTAACAGCAAAAGCATGACTATTTATATGCAGACAGGTGGTTAAAGTTCGGAGTAGTTCAAACCTCACTCATTATGGGTACAAATATATTCTATCATTTATGTATTATTATATGGCAAATTAGACTGATCTCCATGGTAATTGGAATAGAAAATATTGTAGGTTTCATGCTTGGTTTGATCAAGACTAAACATTATCATGATAATTGGCAGTGTCTTGGCGTGTGTGTGTAGGAAGCCTTTTTCCATACTCTCGGGAGTACATGCTTCCACCTCTAATATACTACTTAAAACGAAAGTGTTATACATCTTTATCACTTTCGGTATACTTAAATACTAATTCTAAGCTACTCCAATGCAATATGGTTGAAAAAATTTCATCAAAGCCCTTTATTTTTGCTATATATCTTTTTTATGTGTAAAATGAGTATATACACAAATTATGCTATAAACAGTGGACTTTGATGAAATTTTTCATGGAACTCACTTTGGAGTATCCTATAATCATTATTAGAGTATGATCAAAAGGATAAAAAGGCATAAATTTTGTGTTTAAGTGGGAAATATATATCCGTATGTTGAATTCCAAATATATTGTTCGGATTTGCTAGACTAAGGGTTTGTTGGAAAGTAAAAGGATCCTAGACCCGTTTAAAGCAAAATCAGGCATCACTTGAAAATAAGAATCGTGCGCATATCTGTCTAGCTGCGGTATATTTCTGTGATGAGATGATATAAACGCAACATTTCAAACAAAATAGGCACCGCAACTCGAGTTGCAGACAAACAAAATAGGCAGAAAAAAAAAAGAGCTGCAGAGAAACACAGAGCACTTTGCCGCTCGAGTTCAGAGAGTAGAGAGCCTTCAGACCCCAGCTCACTGAAGATCGTTCCAGCAGTACCCACCCAGCGCTACTTCGAATCTAGAGAAGGCCACCCCTAAATCGAACCTACACCCACGGCGACGCGAGGTTGGAAAACCACTCCACCCTTGTCTCCCACCCACGAGAAGGCTCGACGAGCGGCGAGAGGCCGGAGAGGGTTCTGGAAGAAGGTTCTGAGAGAAGAGAGACCTGATGAGCAGACCTAGGCGAGCCGAGGCCGCGCGCGGGATCTCTCAGCGTCGCGGTGCCGCGGTGGAGACGAGAGAGAGAGTGGGGCGGATGCGGTCATGCGGGAGGCGGCACGAACGGAGCGCACGGGAGAAGGGCGGTGGTGACTGGTGACGTGTGCCCAGCCCAAACCCAACTGAACTCTCATCAGCCCATTAGTGACCCATTAAACAAGCAGCGGCCCAACCAGGCCTAACTACACACCGGCCCATCCACCAGGCAACCCCATCTCGGCGTAGATCTCACCGTCGCCCACCTCGTGTGATCGGAGAGGGGCAGGGGAGAGAAGGAAGCAGCAGCCAGCCTCCTCAGATCTCCGGTCCGATCCAGGTGAGGCGAGGAGAGGCGAGGCGTCATCTTTCGCTGCCTGGCGTGCTTTCGGATTCTTGGTCTTTGCCGCGAGGTTCTTGATTTTTGTTGTTGTTGTTGGGGATCTGGTGTTGCAGATGGCGAGCACGGGGCGGTCGATGCTGCTGTCGCTGCTGCTGTTCGCGGTGACGCTGTCGCTGCTGGAGATGTACCAGGGGAAGTTCGCCTCGTCGGAGCTCATGACCATCGCCGGCGGATTCGTCAGCTCCCTCCTCTTCCTCCTCCTGCTCACCGTGCGTGTCCCCCCTTCTGATCCTCCCTTGCTGCTTATAGTTTTTGCTCGTGATGGTGTGGAAGCCCGCGCTGTTGTTCCTCTTACTGGTTCGCTGCTAAATTTGAAGTAATAGGACTAGCAGAAACTTGTTCTTTGATTCTTTTCAGTTAGCTATACCCGATCGGCAGCGTAGTTAAGTTGCGTGTTGGGGTGTGGCTTTAGAAGCAAAAAAATAGGGTTCTGAAGATGTTCTTAATCTCGGGATAGGAACTATAAGTGGCGAAAAAATGGTAGTCCAGTTCACGTAGCCTTTGGTACCTTTTGAGTGGTTGATTTCTGTAGCAGATTCAAAACGCCACAGCAAAACATTGTTTTCTCAGACTAACTACGAAAGCCTGTTTTTGCTTCAGAGGATCTGGATTTTGGAAGCTCGTTTCTCGAAGTTATATAGGTTCTCTGGCTTCAGTTTTCGTGGCCCAGGGTAGCTTCTCAAATAGCAAACACCCTTCAATTTGAAACTCACATTGCTTTACTACTGTATATAGCAATATCTTTCAGACTTTCAGTTAGGAACTCACATTGCTTTACCGTATAGGCTAAATTGCCAAATGCCAATTGCTTCCCACAATGTGAGCACTGGGCATTGGGCAATCATAAACGAGGCCCTGTTTGTGTAGGATCTGCCTCTGGCTGTAGCTATGAAGCGTTGGCTTCTCAAAGTCAAGAATCTGGAGCTGTAAGGGTGTTTGGATTAATAGGTTCAGCTCCTCCATTTTAAAGTGTAATTGACTTTCTAGTCCTGTAGTATAGTATTATAGCATATATAGTTAATAGCCGATGCCAAGCCTTGTTTGTGGTCATTATGTGAGCTCATGTCCTCTTCTACATTTTGAAACCATGGAAGCCACCAAAGAGGACCTCCAATTTTGTATTGGAATTGGCTCAGGCTTCACCCTAGACACACTAGCCAAACATCCCCAAAGCCTCAAAAGCTCCTCAAATGGGCTTAGCTTGTCTATACAATTTCTGGTATCCAATTCCCAGAAGACATTTTTAAAATGTTATATTGTTATGCTTGGCCCAATTTTTCTTTTTCTAACAAGAAATTAGTGCAACCAGACCCTCAGCAAGGTACAAATTCGGTGAAGTTACCACATAATACCACAGTAAGCAGGTGGTGCATACATTTGACTGACACCTTTTATGGTTTTGTGTTATAATACCAATTAGTTCTGTAGTTGTCAATTCTTTCCTTAGCAAGTGTTGTTTTGCTGCATGGATTTTCAGAATCGCTAACTAGAGCAAATTTTGCAGTTTATTGGGAACTACCAAGAAGCTAGTGGCATTAAAACTGGGTGGGGTGCAGGTACATATAGCATATGACTTCAATCCCATGGTTTCCTGTATTTTTTGGGGACCTTATGTAATCACGGTTGTTCTTTCTTTGCAGTTGTTGTAGCGAACTTGTTGCTCTTATTGTAGCTAGCACTGTCACAGCGTTTGCATCACTACATGGTATGCCACATTTAACATATTTTACTGATTTCTTTGTACAAGTAATTACTGCTTATTTGGGCCCAAGAACACATTAATAGACCCGAGTGATTCCTGTATGCTAAATAAGCCAGGTCTTGAGATTATCCAGAGATGCTAATCTTAGATGTGCTAATGGAATTTTGCTTGTCAACTTTTGTTCTGCTTGGAGATGGTGAGAAATAGAAATGATATTTATAAAACAGAAAATATTTCTTTCCCCTTGTTTCCAAGAGGAGATGGGAGTGTAAGTTAACACATTAAAAGTTTGTTGGGATCTTAGTAGAAAATGTTACCCTTAGGCATTTTGCATGTTGCAAAATCTGTATTAGATTATGCAATGTTCTCATTAAAACTCATTGCAATTTGTCGATTACATATTGTGATATCCTGACGGAAGTTGTTGGATGCATGACTATCAATTTAGTAAAATCCAATCCATCTGTATGAAATACTCCCTCCGGTCACAAATAGTTATCATTTTGAACATCAACACGGTCTCCAAAACAAAGCTTTGACCGCTAATTTCTATTATAATATGTTTATAAAACCTAATAAAATTATAATATTATGAAATTACCTTTCGAGACAAATCTACATATGATTTTCATGTATCCAATTTAAATATTTAAAAGGATATTAACAATCAAAGTTTTGAAAGTTTGATGCAGCCTATATCCAAAACGACAACTATTTGTGACCGGAGGAGTATCGACTTCGTGACTCTAGCCTGTCAGATACTGAGATTTAAACAAGTAATTGTTGCATGCAACAAAAGTCTTCTAGCTACTTGGAAAAATTCAGCTACCTAACAATCGTGAGTTTGGGAGAGTTAGAGTTATTTAACAGTAATAATCGAATTTCTGCATACGTTGGGGTGAAAAGATTTGCTCCATTCACCATGTAGTTAACAAAGCATTGTGTGGTGTGCACACGTTATTGACAATTTGATGGAGCTTATATACTCTGGCACATGATGAAGAAGCGTTTTCCAAGTGCTTTGTAACTTTGTATGTTGTCCTACGCCTGCTCATGTAGGCTTCTTCTACTACCATAGAGCAACAACTTGCATGGCGCAGCGCTAGAATTAGCTCACTCTTTCTCTCATCCTCCTTTCTCTCCTCTCCTATCAGTCACGTCCCTAGCAACTGAACTAGATCGCAGATGATCCACGATCCGAGATGCGTGAACCGAGGCCATGGATCGCGACATCAACCCACAATCCTAGTGACTACGTGCAACCTTCAGGACCAGCTTGGTATTTTAGAATATACAACTAGAATTTAGAGACCTAAATTGAAAAGAAAAAAAAACTAGGCAAACTAACCAAGTTGACAAAGCATGATTACCTCCAGAATTACACCTACCAAAAAGATATTAGCCAATGTCTAAGGACAACCAAAAGTTCTAAATGATTACAAAATAAATTTAGACAGAAAATATTAAAAGAAAGAAACAAAATTACCAATGCCTAACAAACATAGGCACAAAATTGCTAATACCTAACAAACACAGCCAATTGGCCAGTGGCTAGAATGTGTAACCCGACAAAGTCTAGGACCGCATGAGCGCCTCGGGCCACCGTGCACTCGGCCCGAGGCCCGCCCAAAATTCCAATGCAAATAGCAGTCGTTGGCCATTAAGCCTCGTTGGATCAATTGCTCATGGCGCCCAGGCGCCTGGCTGGCTACGCCATGTCTAGGACTAACGTTCCAACTCTTGGGTGCAAACTTTATTATTTCTAGATGTTCCAACTATCACAGAGGGCCCTCATATTTATGGTCCTCCATACTAAATCTAAACATGAAAACTAGTGATGTGGTACCAAACCAATAGAATCTTTTGGATTTGCATGAGATGCAGACTCAAACTTTCAAAACTAGTAGTGTACTTCGAAAATAAACGGTACATAACAAAAGAAGGAAAATTTCTCCAAGCAATGTTCCCTAGGCCAAGGCTAGGCCCTCCACTTAGGCAGCGATTAGGCGCTAGGCACCGGTGTGCCGCCCGCCTAACGCCTAGGGAACACTGTCTCAAGGAACTTCATCCCATAGTTACCAGATTCATGGTTCATTGGGTTTGCAATTCGGTTTCGAGGTTTGCACGCCACTCCAAAAAGTAGGGGTTGTCTGGGGTATACCTCTTCGATTCAAAACCCGACGATTTTGGTATGCCAACTCTTATATGCAACATATTTTTCTATATATAGATTAATATACTAAGCAGACCACATATTTCTAGACGCAAAAGGTTTTTATGTAACTATAAAAAATGGAAATTTCAAAAGGTAGTGTCCACAGCCCACTCCGCCACATGGCCCATGCGTGACTCCTGCCCCTGGAAACCCTAGGCAGTTGCCTCCCATCTCTCCCTCCCTCAGCCGCCACCCAGTCCCCTTCGCTTCCTTCCTCTCAATCTCCCATGTAGGCTGCAACTCCTGCCTATCCACCCCCACGAAGCTCCTTCTCGTGCTTGCAGCAAGAAGATGGAGTACAGAGATATTGCCAGCAAATAGAGCTGCGTCATGGCTGCAACCAGCGACTGTGATGGCTTCGACGAGCAGCAACCACGCAGCATGCGGCAATGAAGAGGAGCAGCGTCAACAGATTCAGCGAGCAGTAACAAAGATGAGCGACAGCAGCGGCAATAGCGATGAAGGGAAGCAACAACACTGGCCATAGCCCCCCCTCTCCCCTTCATCTCCTCCCATGCCTCTCCCCTTGATTTATTGGTTTGCCACTTTTTGGCAAACCAGATCGCATTCCCCAGCGAATCAAGTCACATGCAAGCCCGAATCAGATCGCGTGATCCGGATCAGGGTTCAAAGGTGGTTCGAGAATTTGGTAACTATGCTTCATCCAACCAGCATGTGGGCCTCTTCAATTGTGGGCCTGGACCTTGTGTTTGACCAGGTCAACAACTCTATCTGTTTAACAAACAATTGCGGTAAGATTGGAGAAGTCACCCTAATCCTAGAGGTGGTAAACTCCACCGCATTAAACGAGGAAACAAAGGGAGAGGGGAACCTAGAAAAATTCCCACATTGTTCAAAAACATCCAGCCATTAATTTGGTGAGGTCATATTTTATCGATGGCACACAGGAACACTTGAAAGTTGTAAGACTCTTGTATAGTAACAACAATGTACACAACTCAAATTTGTTCTTGTTGTTAATGGAGAGGAAATCTTTATATGTTAGGTTTGAAGAGCATAAAATATCTTCTTTGGCTTATATGGAACAAAACCTTGCCTTTTCTCTCTCTGCTAACTAGGAAAAACAAACCCACATCCAAGAAAATATATCAGAGCTTCTTGCTCATCTGAAATGTGCAATCACCACACACCACCTCATCTAGACCCATTCTCCTAACCTCTGATTTCTTGATTGGACACATTGCCCAAATTATGAAGGTTACTGAGGAATGAAGCCATAGTACCTTTCTTTCGGTCACCCTCTTTGTATCCGATTTGTATGATCTCAAAACACTTTGGCTGTCCAATTTTTTAATCTAATTTATATGTCACTAAAAGTGAGGAAAATGCTTTCTACTTTCATTGGTTCTCTGCCTATTGTTCCATCTCCCATAAACATCAATTTGAGTAGGCTAACAGCAAAAGCATGACTATTTATATGCAGACAGGTGGTTAAAGTTCGGAGTAGTTCAAACCTCACTCATTATGGGTACAAATATATTCTATCATTTATGTATTATTATATGGCAAATTAGACTGATCTCCATGGTAATTGGAATAGAAAATATTGTAGGTTTCATGCTTGGTTTGATCAAGACTAAACATTATCATGATAATTGGCAGTGTGCGCGTGTGTGTGTAGGAAGCCTTTTTCCATACTCTCGGGAGTACATGCTTCCACCTCTAATATACTACTTAAAACGAAAGTGTTATACATCTTTATCACTTTCGGTATACTTAAATACTAATTCTAAGCTACTCCAATGCAATATGGTTGAAAAAATTTCATCAAAGCCCTTTATTTTTGCTATATATCTTTTTTTATGTGTAAAATGAGTATATACACAAATTATGCTATAAACAGTGGACTTTGATGAAATTTTTCATGGAACTCACTTTGGAGTATCCTATAATCATTATTAGAGTATGATCAAAAGGATAAAAAGGCATAAATTTTGTGTTTAAGTGGGAAATATATATCCGTATGTTGAATTCCAAATATATTGTTCGGATTTGCTAGACTAAGGGGTTTGTTGGAAAGTAAAAGGATCCTAGACCCGTTTAAAGCAAAATCAGGCATCACTTGAAAATAAGAATCGTGCGCATATCTGTCTAGCTGCGGTATATTTCTGTGATGAGATGATATAAACGCAACATTTCAAACAAAATAGGCACCGCAACTCGAGTTGCAGACAAACAAAATAGGCAGAAAAAAAAAAGAGCTGCAGAGAAACACAGAGCACTTTGCCGCTCGAGTTCAGAGAGTAGAGAGCCTTCAGACCCCAGCTCACTGAAGATCGTTCCAGCAGTACCCACCCAGCGCTACTTCGAATCTAGAGAAGGCCACCCCTAAATCGAACCTACACCCACGGCGACGCGAGGTTGGAAAACCACTCCACCCTTGTCTCCCACCCACGAGAAGGCTCGACGAGCGGCGAGAGGCCGGAGAGGGTTCTGGAAGAAGGTTCTGAGAGAAAGAGAGACCTGATGAGCAGACCTAGGCGAGCCGAGGCCGCGCGCGGGGATCTCTCAGCGTCGCGGTGCCGCGGTGGAGACGAGAGAGAGAGAGTGGGGCGGATGCGGTCATGCGGGAGGCGGCACGAACGGAGCGCACGGGAGAAGGGCGGTGGTGACTGGTGACGTGTGCCCAGCCCAAACCCAACTGAACTCTCATCAGCCCATTAGTGACCCATTAAACAAGCAGCGGCCCAACCAGGCCTAACTACACACCGGCCCATCCACCAGGCAACCCCATCTCGGCGTAGATCTCACCGTCGCCCACCTCGTGTGATCGGAGAGGGCAGGGGAGAAGGAAGCAGCAGCCAGCCTCCTCAGATCTCCGGTCCGATCCAGGTGAGGCGAGGAGAGGCGAGGCGTCATCTTTCGCTGCCTGGCGTGCTTTCGGATTCTTGGTCTTTGCCGCGAGGTTCTTGATTTTGTTGTTGTTGTTGGGGATCTGGTGTTGCAGATGGCGAGCACGGGCGGTCGATGCTGCTGTCGCTGCTGCTGTTCGCGGTGACGCTGTCGCTGCTGGAGATGTACCAGGGAAGTTCGCCTCGTCGGAGCTCATGACCATCGCCGGCGGATTCGTCAGCTCCTCCTCTTCCTCCTCCTGCTCACCGTGCGTGTCCCCCTTCTGATCCTCCCTTGCTGCTTATAGTTTTTGCTCGTGATGGTGTGGAAGCCCGCGCTGTTGTTCCTCTTACTGGTTCGCTGCTAAATTTGAAGTAATAGGACTAGCAGAAACTTGTTCTTTGATTCTTTTCAGTTAGCTATACCCGATCGGCAGCGTAGTTAAGTTGCGTGTTGGGGTGTGGCTTTAGAAGCAAAAAAATAGGGTTCTGAAGATGTTCTTAATCTCGGGATAGGAACTATAAGTGGCGAAAAAATGGTAGTCCAGTTCACGTAGCCTTTGGTACCTTTTGAGTGGTTGATTTCTGTAGCAGATTCAAAACGCCACAGCAAAACATTGTTTTCTCAGACTAACTACGAAAGCCTGTTTTTGCTTCAGAGGATCTGGATTTTGGAAGCTCGTTTCTCGAAGTTATATAGGTTCTCTGGCTTCAGTTTTCGTGGCCCAGGGTAGCTTCTCAAATAGCAAACACCCTTCAATTTGAAACTCACATTGCTTTACTACTGTATATAGCAATATCTTTCAGACTTTCAGTTAGGAACTCACATTGCTTTACCGTATAGGCTAAATTGCCAAATGCCAATTGCTTCCCACAATGTGAGCACTGGGCATTGGGCAATCATAAACGAGGCCCTGTTTGTGTAGGATCTGCCTCTGGCTGTAGCTATGAAGCGTTGGCTTCTCAAAGTCAAGAATCTGGAGCTGTAAGGGTGTTTGGATTAATAGGTTCAGCTCCTCCATTTTAAAGTGTAATTGACTTTCTAGTCCTGTAGTATAGTATTATAGCATATATAGTTAATAGCCGATGCCAAGCCTTGTTTGTGGTCATTATGTGAGCTCATGTCCTCTTCTACATTTTGAAACCATGGAAGCCACCAAAGAGGACCTCCAATTTTGTATTGGAATTGGCTCAGGCTTCACCCTAGACACACTAGCCAAACATCCCCAAAGCCTCAAAAGCTCCTCAAATGGGCTTAGCTTGTCTATACAATTTCTGGTATCCAATTCCCGAGAAGACATTTTTAAAATGTTATATTGTTATGCTTGGCCCAATTTTTCTTTTTCTAACAAGAAATTAGTGCAACCAGACCCTCAGCAAGGTACAAATTCGGTGAAGTTACCACATAATACCACAGTAAGCAGGTGGTGCATACATTTGACTGACACCTTTTATGGTTTTGTGTTATAATACCAATTAGTTCTGTAGTTGTCAATTCTTTCCTTAGCAAGTGTTGTTTTGCTGCATGGATTTTCAGAATGCGCTAACTAGAGCAAATTTTGCAGTTTATTGGGAACTACCAAGAAGCTAGTGGCATTAAAACTGGGTGGGGTGCAGGTACATATAGCATATGACTTCAATCCCATGGTTTCCTGTATTTTTTTGGGGGACCTTATGTCGTCACGGTTGTTCTTTCTTTGCAGTTGTTGTAGCGGAACTTGTTGCTCTTATTGTAGCTAGCACTGTCCACAGCGTTGCATCACTACATGGTATGCACAATTTAAAATATTCTGATTTTTGAATTTCTGCTTATGATTGCCAGAACCGATTAGGATATGATCCGAAGAAGATTCATCAATAAGCCATCTTGCGATTATCCAAATGCACTAATCTTAGATGGAGGAATTATTCCAACTTGGAAGAATGCGATTGGAAGAAATTAAAGTGATAATTTAAATGCTGAATTTAAACATAATGTAAATGTTGAAATTAAATTTAGGAAGAATAGTGAAGTAAATTTAATTTCTGTAAGAGGTTTACAAAGCCTCAAAATACTTGGACAAATTTTATGTTGCAAAATCGAAAACCTTCAAGCAATGTTCTACAACTCATTGAATTTATACTACTCTTGAGTCATCCTTCACCTTTGAATGAGTTGGACTTGACCTCATCAAACCTCATAAAAGTTGAGATTCACTCAAACTAACTTCCGTCAAAATAGTTATCCTTTAACATCAATCCAACGGTTCTCCTTTATCAAAGACCAATTTCTAGTTAGCATTCGTTTATAACTTATGTTCTAGTTCATGAATTACCTTTCGAGCATCTTCCAATGATCTTTCCATGTATCCAATTTAAATATTTAAAAGGACTAGTCCTAGTCATCTTTCGTCTCACTAAGATCTACCACCGTTGTCCTGCAACTATCAAAAATAAGGAAACTAATCACATAACAATGTCTAAAATGATATACAATAATTATCCAATTGTTAAAAATAAATTATATTCCTAACTCAAATGCAATCAAATACTCATCAATAATATAATTAGACCTTCATATGGTCTTGGAATTAGAGTTATTTAACGTAATAATAATTTTCTTAGGGGTAAAATGTACTATTCTAACAAAGCGCACCATGAGTTAACAGCATTGGGTTAAGCTAATTGACGATTTGAGCCTAAATACTCTCCATGATGAAGTTGAGCTCTTTTATGATACACCAAATTCAGCATCAATCATTCAATCTTTTTGATCTAATAGATTAAATTAGCTAGCATTTATTTATTTGGCCATCTATAAATAGTATCAGGGATCAAGGATACCATTTAATTCTACTACCTATAATAGCTCCTTCCAAATTTTGACATTACTTTTTCAAAATTTAAGAAATGGAAACCTTGGCTTTGGATGGTGTTTCTGGTTGAGCCTAATGGTTCAACAAGTCCCAATGAAACTATCAAAATTTTGGTTGCATTTTCAATTCTATTTTCCGGGAGATTCTAAATCGGGCTACAAATCTTGGGTGAAATTCAAATTGAGCAAGATCTCCAGAGAGGTGCACTGAGAATATTTTTACGTATCGACTTTTTTGACCATATTTCAACTTTAGAGGATCAGATTTGACTGGATTTGGATCAATATTCCTTAAAAATGTCATTTTCCATGAAAATATTTGAAAAATTTGGATTTGTGTGATATTTTATCGCATTATAATCTAGCTATATCACAATTTTTAACCAGTAATACAGCTTGTTCATAATCTAGAAATTTATGGTAGTATATTTAGTAGTCTAGGATCATCCCCGTTTCTAAAACAATTGAAATTTATTGCTTATGGTTTAAAAGTGTAAAATAAAAGGAACATTAACGAGTTCGTTTATCCACGTTCTGGTCAAAATTTTATAAATTTGCTTGAGTGTGATCAATGTCCAACAATTTTAGGAGAGCTTAAGAATTTGCCTCATGACCCTTATCTAAAAGTTTCAAACATTATAAACCTTTTTTGATTTCTCAATCAAATATATGGATGCAATATATGTAACACTTAAGGCTTTTATCAGGACATTAGCACTGTCAAAAATTTTGAAAATTTCTCAGGTTTGATTATCTTCTAAAAATTTTATGAAAATATTAGTGATGCTTTGTAACCATACACAAAAAATTTCGAAATTTTTTAACATGGTTTACACTATTTTTTATTTAGTTTAAATTTGTCGTCAGCTTTTATTAGGACAGTAGCACTATCCAAAAATTTTAAAATTTCTTAAGCTTTACCATCATATGAAAATTTAAAAAAAAAACATTATTGATGCATAAGGAACATTAACAATTTTTTTAAAATTTTATAACATGGTTTGGACTATTTTTTATTTGATTGAAATTTCTTGATCGGCCTTTTATCAAGATAGTAGCACTGTCAGAATGTTTAAAAATCCTCATGCTTGATTATCATTTGAAATTTTTATGATAATATTAATAATGTGTCAGAACGATCCACAAATGTTTTAAAAATTTTCTAACATGGTTTCAACTATTTTTCACTCGATTGAATTTTGTCGAGGTTTCAGCAATTTCGGCTGAAATTTCATAAATTTCGTTTAAACAATTTTGGATTCTAAATTTGCTTTTTGAATTTTGACCAGATTTCATCCAAAATTCCTAGATTTTACCAAAATTTTGAATTTCGCCCACCTTTAAAATGTGAACCGAAAATGAAATTTGAAACCGTGGTTGAGCCGAACTCAAACGGGCCACCAACAGTTGTTTGATAGAGACCAGTGAAGTGTCCGTGCTAGAATGAAAACATTTTTTAATTAAATAATTAAAATCATGCCATGTGTTTACAAAAAATAAAATTATAATCTTATGTTGCCAAGGGAGAAAAGTGAGTAATAGCTGAGCCAAAGGGAGCCAGTGTGGACATAAAGAGAAATATGTGGGTTTTTTTTATCTCATGGCTCATATTTCGGTGTTGAGAGAAGGAGAGGGACGATGGACTGCCACCCATTCCTATTTATATAATAGTAAAAATAAAGATAAAGATTTAACAATTGCATTGCTTTCAAGAAATGTATTAGCGTTGGTTTTTCAATTGCATTAGCAATCTGACATGAACGCAATGAGCTCATTCTGGGCGGATTGACCTCTTCCCAGCACGGGCTGGGAAGAAGAAGCTTGCAGTTGGTTTGGTATTCGATTCAATGGGTATATAGAGCGAGGAGGCGTGGTCGCTCGCCAGCTTACAATTCGCAGCTCTCTCTCTCTCCTCCCTCCCTGTCAGTTCCACATTGCGACGGATAGACAAGGCCGATCGCCTTGGTCGCCGCGAGGAATGAAGGCGGCGGCGCGGCGGGCTCTGCCGCAGCTGCTCTTGCTGCTGCTGGCCAGTATACCGGCGGGATTCTGCGACACCAACGCTCAAGATGGTTAGTCTGATTCTGATCAACTCTGCTTGTATATGCAGGCTGTTCTTTCCATTTCGTTTCTTAACCTTACGGAGAAAGATATTCGTTTCGTAAGCTTACGGGGAAAGATAATCATGGTAGGTGCTACGAGGAAGAGACCCCAGGCAAATTTCTGACCCAAAAGTAATCTTGTTTTGTGAATTTTTTTCGACAGTTTCCGCGCTCCAATCTCTGATGAGCCAATGGAGCAACTACCCGTCAAGCTGGACGGCGTCGACGTCCGGCGACCCCTGCGGCGCGCGGTGGGATGGGGTCATGTGCAACAACGGGAGGATCACATCATTGTGAGTACCAGCCCGTGGCCGTGCAGTTCGTTCCCAGTATGAAATTCAGTCACCTGGTATCATCCAAATACCTTTGTGTAACAGTCATCATGCATGCCTGTTTGCAGAAGGCTATCAAGCGTTAACCTGCAGGGCACACTGAGCAACCGCATCGGCCAGCTAAGTCAGCTTGTGTATCTGTAAGTCGCTTCCAAGCCATGAAATCTCTAGCTGCAAACTGCCATGATTTACAGATCATGCATGAGCTTGGAACCCGGATGCTGTAGCATTTCAGATTATTCAGACTGTTGAACTAGTTAGAACAGCTTTGCTTCTAGTTTCTCAACTCTGCTTTCTTGAGGGTTAAGTTCAGCTGACCGGTTCGAGTTTGCCAGGTTAATTTAAGTTTGACTATTTTGGTAATGTAACATGGTTATATGGATTAGGTCGTTTAGTTGATTAAGACCAGGTAATAATGTATGATGCAAGACTCACTTGAACTTATACTGTCAGAAACAAAACCTGGATGAAATTATCTGTAAAGTTATGACGTCCGTCACGTCCCACTGATTTAGCTGCATAAGAGAAGAATGTAATAGCTGATAACACACAAGCACTTGCAGGGATCTTTCCTTCAACATTGGTCTCGGTGGTCCAATGCCTGCTTCGATTGGGAACCTTGCGCAGCTTACGACACTGTAAGCGATGCATTGCTCGTTGTTGTCAATCCTACCTTTTCTCATCAGACATACAAATCACCAAACAGACATGCTGCTGATTTGCACAAATGCGCTGTACTTGTCAGGATCTTCGCTGGTTGCAGCTTCACCGGAGCCATTCCTCAAGAATTAGGCAACCTGCTCCAGCTCTCGTTCTTGTAAGTAGCTAGTTGTTTCAGAATTTCATGTGAAAGTTCCATCACAATTTTATGCTCTTCTTTCTTTTGATTGGACTGGAAAAATAAATGTGGCGTGTTCTCTGTAGGGCCTTGAATTCGAACAAGTTTACAGGCAGAATACCGGCTTCACTTGGCCTACTCTCGAGCCTCTACTGGCTAGACGTTCCAGCAGTACCCACCCAGCGCTACTTCGAATCTAGAGAAGGCCACCCTAAATCGAACCTACACCCACGGCGACGCGAGGTTGGAAAACCACTCCACCCTTGTCTCCCACCCACGAGAAGGCTCGACGAGCGGCGAGAGGCCGGAGAGGGTTCTGGAAGAAGGTTCTGAGAGAAAGAGAGACCTGATGAGCAGACCTAGGCGAGCCGAGGCGCGCGCGGGGATCTCTCAGCGTCGCGGTGCCGCGGTGGAGACGAGAGAGAGAGTGGGGCGGATGCGGTCATGCGGGAGGCGGCACGAACGGAGCGCACGGGAGAAGGGCGGTGGTGACTGGTGACGTGTGCCCAGCCCAAACCCAACTGAACTCTCATCAGCCCATTAGTGACCCATTAAACAAGCAGCGGCCCAACCAGGCCTAACTACACACCGGCCCATCCACCAGGCAACCCCATCTCGGCGTAGATCTCACCGTCGCCCACCTCGTGTGATCGGAGAGGGGCAGGGGAGAGAAGGAAGCAGCAGCCAGCCTCCTCAGATCTCCGGTCCGATCCAGGTGAGGCGAGGAGAGGCGAGGCGTCATCTTTCGCTGCCTGGCGTGCTTTCGGATTCTTGGTCTTTGCCGCGAGGTTCTTGATTTTGTTGTTGTTGTTGGGGATCTGGTGTTGCAGATGGCGAGCACGGGCGGTCGATGCTGCTGTCGCTGCTGCTGTTCGCGGTGACGCTGTCGCTGCTGGAGATGTACCAGGGAAGTTCGCCTCGTCGGAGCTCATGACCATCGCCGGCGGATTCGTCAGCTCCTCCTCTTCCTCCTCCTGCTCACCGTGCGTGTCCCCCTTCTGATCCTCCCTTGCTGCTTATAGTTTTTGCTCGTGATGGTGTGGAAGCCCGCGCTGTTGTTCCTCTTACTGGTTCGCTGCTAAATTTGAAGTAATAGGACTAGCAGAAACTTGTTCTTTGATTCTTTTCAGTTAGCTATACCCGATCGGCAGCGTAGTTAAGTTGCGTGTTGGGGTGTGGCTTTAGAAGCAAAAAATAGGGTTCTGAAGATGTTCTTAATCTCGGATAGGAACTATAAGTGGCGAAAAAATGGTAGTCCAGTTCACGTAGCCTTTGGTACCTTTTGAGTGGTTGATTTCTGTAGCAGATTCAAAACGCCACAGCAAAACATTGTTTTCTCAGACTAACTACGAAAGCCTGTTTTTTGCTTCAGAGGATCTGGATTTTGGAAGCTCGTTTCTCGAAGTTATATAGGTTCTCTGGCTTCAGTTTTCGTGGCCCAGGGTAGCTTCTCAAATAGCAAACACCCTTCAATTTGAAACTCACATTGCTTTACTACTGTATATAGCAATATCTTTCAGACTTTCAGTTAGGAACTCACATTGCTTTACCGTATAGGCTAAATTGCCAAATGCCAATTGCTTCCCACAATGTGAGCACTGGGCATTGGGCAATCATAAACGAGGCCCTGTTTGTGTAGGATCTGCCTCTGGCTGTAGCTATGAAGCGTTGGCTTCTCAAAGTCAAGAATCTGGAGCTGTAAGGGTGTTTGGATTAATAGGTTCAGCTCCTCCATTTTAAAGTGTAATTGACTTTCTAGTCCTGTAGTATAGTATTATAGCATATATAGTTAATAGCCGATGCCAAGCCTTGTTTGTGGTCATTATGTGAGCTCATGTCCTCTTCTACATTTTGAAACCATGGAAGCCACCAAAGAGGACCTCCAATTTTGTATTGAATTGGCTCAGGCTTCACCCTAGACACACTAGCCAAACATCCCCAAAGCCTCAAAAGCTCCTCAAATGGGCTTAGCTTGTCTATACAATTTCTGGTATCCAATTCCCAGAGAAGACATTTTTAAAATGTTATATTGTTATGCTTGGCCCAATTTTTCTTTTTCTAACAAGAAATTAGTGCAACCAGACCCTCAGCAAGGTACAAATTCGGTGAAGTTACCACATAATACCACAGTAAGCAGGTGGTGCATACATTTGACTGACACCTTTTATGGTTTTGTGTTATAATACCAATTAGTTCTGTAGTTGTCAATTCTTTCCTTAGCAAGTGTTGTTTTGCTGCATGGATTTTCAGAATGCGCTAACTAGAGCAAATTTTGCAGTTTATTGGGAACTACCAAGAAGCTAGTGGCATTAAAACTGGGTGGGGTGCAGGTACATATAGCATATGACTTCAATCCCATGGTTTCCTGTATTTTTTGGGGACCTTATGTCGCCACGGTTGTTCTTTCTTTGCAGTTGTTGTAGCGAACTTGTTGCTCTTATTGTAGCTAGCACTGTCCACCGCTTGCATCACTACATGGTATGCCACATTTAACATATTTTACTGATTTCTTTGTACAAGTAATTACTGCTTATTTGGGCCCAAGAACACATTAATAGACCCGAGTGATTCCTGTATGCTAAATAAGCCAGGTCTTGAGATTATCCAGAGATGCTAATCTTAGATGTGCTAATGGAATTTTGCTTGTCAACTTTTGTTCTGCTTGGAGATGGTGAGAAATAGAAATGATATTTATAAAACAGAAAATATTTCTTTCCCCTTGTTTCCAAGAGGAGATGGGAGTGTAAGTTAACACATTAAAAGTTTGTTGGGATCTTAGTAGAAAATGTTACCCTTAGGCATTTTGCATGTTGCAAAATCTGTATTAGATTATGCAATGTTCTCATTAAAACTCATTGCAATTTGTCGATTACATATTGTGATATCCTGACGGAAGTTGTTGGATGCATGACTATCAATTTAGTAAAATCCAATCCATCTGTATGAAATACTCCTCCGTCACAAATAGTTATCATTTTGAACATCAACACGGTCTCCAAAACAAAGCTTTGACCGCTAATTTCTATTATAATATGTTTATAAAACCTAATAAAATTATAATATTATGAAATTACCTTTCGAGACAAATCTACACATATGATTTTCATGTATCCAATTTAAATATTTAAAAGGATATTAACAATCAAAGTTTTGAAAGTTTGATCTGCCTATATCCAAAACGACAACTATTTGTGACCGGAGGGAGTATCGACTTCGTGACTCTAGCCTGTCAGATACTGAGATTTAAACAAGTAATTGTTGCATGCAACAAAAGTCTTCTAGCTACTTGGAAAAATTCAGCTACCTAACAATCGTGAGTTTGGGAGAGTTAGAGTTATTTAACAGTAATAATCGAATTTCTGCATACGTTGGGGTGAAAAGATTTGCTCCATTCACCATGTAGTTAACAAAGCATTGTGTGGTGTGCACACGTTATTGACAATTTGATGGAGCTTATATACTCTGGCACATGATGAAGAAGCGTTTTCCAAGTGCTTTGTAACTTTGTATGTTGTACCTGGTAGAAGCCTTGGTGCAACCTATGTAACGATGTTATTGGCTATTCCTCTTAGAAGATCCAGCGGGGGATTGGCATTACCATTTTCTAAATATTATAGAGAGCTCTGCCTTCCAAATTTTAGCATTGCTTTTTCGTATTTTGGTGCCTGTGCCCTTTCTTGCCACTTTTGGATGGTGTTTATCTGTCCACCCATGCCACAGTCCTTGAACTAACTGATCCTTTTGTTCCACTTTGCCGCAGCTTCCTATTTTCCGCTGGATTCCTTTACGAGGCTGACAAGCTCTCTGGGATGATTCTTGCGAGGAGCGAGTCTACCAGAGTGAGGCGGCACTGAGCACGGATATTTATGTACGACGACTTGTTTTGCAGATCGAATCAAAATTAGTACACACCCTCCGTCAGAATTCCCAACCCAGTTAACTTTTTGTTCGCAAGGCGTACATAATCTGAATTCTGGATGCTTGTGTGTTTTCTCAGAGGTCGCATTTTGATCTGTCTAATCACAATGTTGTTGACCAGGTAATTTGTCCTTTGCCAATTGCCCAATGACGCCAATTCACGGCATTTTGGTCTCGCCTGCCTGGTTGCAAATGTTTAATGTTGCTTGATCGGTTAGGATTTTGCTCTCTGTCAAGCGTGTTATTTAACGGTTCGTTTATCCACGTTCTGGTATTCCACGCTGGGTTCTTTGTAGTAAAACACAACACAACCATGAAACTGTCAAAGCTCAAAAAGTAAACCGAAGAATTTTTCATAGGTTGTGTTTCGCATGCGAAATGTCTGCGACGGTGGCTGGCGTGGGACGCGCTTCTCCGGCCGTGGATCGTTGCACCCGCACCGTTTCCGCCGTAGATTTCGCGGTCGCGCGCTTGCGGCCTGAAGCTGGAGCTTGGGAAGCGGACGCGTCGGCCAGCACGGTGAGATGATCTGCCCCTGCCGGAGTTGCAGAACGTGGGGAGCTCCGATCGCCGGTGTGCCGACACACGCCGGAATTCATTTCCAGCGACACGGGACAGGAGGGAAGAAGGCTTGCCTTTGAACTTGCGGGCTACTCTTCATCGCTTTGCACCCGCTCACTCTCAAAAAGGTCCTTAGCACTTAGGAATGGCAACGGTCCGGTACCTCCAGTCCAGCCGTCGGACTCGGACTCGAGACCAAGTTTGGATCCGGACCTAGATCCGAAGTCACCACGGTCCAAACTCGGACTCGGACCCGATAGGTACCGAGCTACCATAACTTAGGTGTGTATGCATGAGGTATTCAATCACGGGTTCCTTCCATTGAGCTATGGTGTGACTTTGTGATAAGGGTGCGATTAATCTATTTGAGCTCACCTCACCTCACCTTCTCTAGTAACGGTCCGGTCGGTACCCACGGATCCAAAATGAGACTCGGACCTGCACCGACCCACGGGTATTTTTGCCATCCTTATTAGCACTTAATTAAAATTATTTTGATTACAGTGGTTGATGAGTTCAAAATTGAAATGAGTCTGCTTCGAGAGGAAAAAAAATAACAAGGCCCAGGTACGGTGGCTGTTAGTTTGAATTTGAAATAACCACTTAAATAATAAATATAATAATCGAGAGGTACTCCTATGCTTTCATTTTAAAATTTGCACAAATATTAAAGCACGATGAAGGGTAGATAGTGACTGATTACTACTTACCCTTTCGCCTGTGTTGCTCAAAATAATTTTATATTAAACTATATCAATTTAGAAAGAAACTCAAAATAATTGATTAATCTCGATAATGTATCATCCTGACTCCATATGGAAAGAAAAAATGTCGGATTTTCACAAACACCTATCATACAATGGATCTAGTCGTTAATACTATCGCATTTATGTCAAGATCCGTAAATGTGCTTTAGCCGCTACATGATGATTTGAGGAGTCACGCTCATAAGGAACCCACGGATTTGAGTCCCTTTTTCTTGTGTGTTGGAGCCTTTTCAAGTGTTCATGTCCTTATAAGTGTACCTACCTTCTTTGGCTATCTTTTATCTTTTCCTTTTTCCTTCAAACTATGCCTGCATCTATTCCTTTCTTCTAAATATATTGTAGAGCTCCTGCCCTTATTTAAAAAAAAAAATCTCGATAGACAATCCTCGTCGTCAGGACGTGAGATTTATTTACAGAGTAGGATAGCTCGCAGCATGCGCTGTATGCAGGCTGCCGTATTTTGTTGACGGGGAATACACGTTTGACCAGGGGCTCCTCCCATCTTCTTTGTGTTGTTGCCACTTGCAAGTCGAGTACGTACGTACATGCACATCCACTTTGCATTTTTATTATACTTTAATATCTAAATGTCGTCGCCGTCGGCCATCATGGGTATTATTAAGGCCATGTTTAGATCGCTAGACTAACTATTATTGGCTAAAATTATTCTACCATTAACCACCTAAAAATTAGTCTACCTATTAGTCTTTCTATTTGGACGGCTTAATTCTACCATTCACTACATAATTGGCTAATTGTTACTTTCGAGTGGCTAAAATTTGCCCACTGTTAGATGGACTAGGACTAATTTTTACCACCTAACAATTAAGCCCAAGATCCAAACATGCCCTAAATTTCCAATCGAACGAGTTAAAGAACATAAGATCTGGCACGACGACCGGATTGGTCCATGTCCCAGCTGCACCACGAACCTTGTAGTTCATGAGAGGAATGTTCTGTTGCCGTCAGATGAAGCTCTTGGAGCCCCTGCGTCCATCTCGACCGTCGGTCAGAACTCAGAAGGCCAATCAAGTTAACGAATCCTGTACCGAACTGCCATGTGCTACCATATCACGTTGTCAACCGTACATGAACGCAATGAGCTCATTCTGGGCGGATTGACCTCTTCCCAGCACGGGCTGGGAAGAAGAAGCTTGCAGTTGGTTTGGTATTCGATTCAATGGGTATATAGAGCGAGGAGGCGTGGTCGCTCGCCAGCTTACAATTCGCAGCTCTCTCTCTCTCCTCCCTCCCTGTCAGTTCCACATTGCGACGGATAGACAAGGCCGATCGCCTTGGTCGCCGCGAGGAATGAAGGCGGCGGCGCGGCGGGCTCTGCCGCAGCTGCTCTTGCTGCTGCTGGCCAGTATACCGGCGGGATTCTGCGACACCAACGCTCAAGATGGTTAGTCTGATTCTGATCAACTCTGCTTGTATATGCAGGCTGTTCTTTCCATTTCGTTTCTTAACCTTACGGAGAAAGATATTCGTTTCGTAAGCTTACGGGGAAAGATAATCATGGTAGGTGCTACGAGGAAGAGACCCCAGGCAAATTTCTGACCCAAAAGTAATCTTGTTTTGTGAATTTTTTTCGACAGTTTCCGCGCTCCAATCTCTGATGAGCCAATGGAGCAACTACCCGTCAAGCTGGACGGCGTCGACGTCCGGCGACCCCTGCGGCGCGCGGTGGGATGGGGTCATGTGCAACAACGGGAGGATCACATCATTGTGAGTACCAGCCCGTGGCCGTGCAGTTCGTTCCCAGTATGAAATTCAGTCACCTGGTATCATCCAAATACCTTTGTGTAACAGTCATCATGCATGCCTGTTTGCAGAAGGCTATCAAGCGTTAACCTGCAGGGCACACTGAGCAACCGCATCGGCCAGCTAAGTCAGCTTGTGTATCTGTAAGTCGCTTCCAAGCCATGAAATCTCTAGCTGCAAACTGCCATGATTTACAGATCATGCATGAGCTTGGAACCCGGATGCTGTAGCATTTCAGATTATTCAGACTGTTGAACTAGTTAGAACAGCTTTGCTTCTAGTTTCTCAACTCTGCTTTCTTGAGGGTTAAGTTCAGCTGACCGGTTCGAGTTTGCCAGGTTAATTTAAGTTTGACTATTTTGGTAATGTAACATGGTTATATGGATTAGGTCGTTTAGTTGATTAAGACCAGGTAATAATGTATGATGCAAGACTCACTTGAACTTATACTGTCAGAAACAAAACCTGGATGAAATTATCTGTAAAGTTATGACGTCCGTCACGTCCCACTGATTTAGCTGCATAAGAGAAGAATGTAATAGCTGATAACACACAAGCACTTGCAGGGATCTTTCCTTCAACATTGGTCTCGGTGGTCCAATGCCTGCTTCGATTGGGAACCTTGCGCAGCTTACGACACTGTAAGCGATGCATTGCTCGTTGTTGTCAATCCTACCTTTTCTCATCAGACATACAAATCACCAAACAGACATGCTGCTGATTTGCACAAATGCGCTGTACTTGTCAGGATCTTCGCTGGTTGCAGCTTCACCGGAGCCATTCCTCAAGAATTAGGCAACCTGCTCCAGCTCTCGTTCTTGTAAGTAGCTAGTTGTTTCAGAATTTCATGTGAAAGTTCCATCACAATTTTATGCTCTTCTTTCTTTTGATTGGACTGGAAAAATAAATGTGGCGTGTTCTCTGTAGGGCCTTGAATTCGAACAAGTTTACAGGCAGAATACCGGCTTCACTTGGCCTACTCTCGAGCCTCTACTGGCTAGACCTGGCTGATAATGAACTCTCTGGACCTATCCCGATCTCATCATCAACGACACCAGGCCTTGACCTACTTATCAATACGAAGCACTTGTAAGTTATATCAATCTCACTTTCTGCTCTTGATCAAGTAAGCAAGATCAGTACGTAAGCACATCCCTTCCGATTTGATGGACCAAAAATGACGCTCAGATAGAGAGGTAAATGATCACAAAACCTCTTAAGATCTCAGAAGAACGGAAGAAAAAAAATATTATGAAAAACAACACAGAGTTGGCACTACTGCTCTTAGATGGCCGGTAGTACCGAGATGAATAGTAACCCTGATACTACCGGGTCGCTGTAGCGCGATACTACTGGTGAACAGTAAAATCAGCACGAGTTTGAAATAAAAAATTCGTGTAACTTTTTATCGGCCGATCCAAATCCTGTGAAACTTTGTAGACACCTTTTTTATGGATGTCAGGAACCTATTCCAATCCTCAATCGCAAGGATTAACATTAAAATTCCAACCTTTTTCCAGTTAAGGAAGAGTGCATAAAAATAAACTCAAGAACAAAAACTTAGCCTTAAGTTTGCTCGTAGGATTTTGATAATCAAAATGATCTTAGATAGTCTCTCACATGACATAGCAACAAAGAATACTTAAGAAAGACCCCTCAATCAAGTAGAATTAAGATCTGCCTCAAGAACTTTCTTTTCAATTCAAAAACCGGTTTCGTAGAGAAACTTAGATGATCAAGAAGAAACTTGCCTAAATGATTAAAGAGATGATCTACAAAGGATATATCTATCAATCATACATCCTTGATAGCACAAGATTAAGCAAGAAAGGAAACACAAGAAAAAATAAAGAGCTAAGTAAGAAGAAGATCAAAACTTAAGGAAAAACTTGAATAAAGAGGTGATTTATATTTAAATTATGAGAAGAGTTTTATAAAACCTCTCATCTGAAAGCAAAACTCCTAAGGAGCACACACACCACACGAGAACACAAAATCTTGTAAAAAACCTAAAACTTCTAGTGACTAATTCTTAGGTCTTAACTCTCTCCTTGCACTACATCTCCTTATATAGTAGAGGCAATCCTAATCTTAAACATAGACACTACAAGTAGATACTGTCCACATTTATATGAGCTAACCCGAAACCCAACACTTTTAATAGTTTTTACACTTACACAAGCACGCTTCTCAAAGCGGCCATTACAGTGACGCAAAATCCGCGCCGCGAGCCCGACTTTGTGTCCAACTCCACTTTGGCTAGACCCAAACCACTTCAATTACCGCCGTAGTTTTTCAAACCACCTCGATCGCCGGTATTGGACAAATTACCAATTTGCCCCAATGACAGGTTTTCCTTCTCCTCGAAGTATCGCCATGCTTTGCCCTTTCCACTTGGCCTCAATATCTTACCGCCAAGCCTCTCACGTGTTCGGACTCTTCCGAACCATCCTCACTTGCAAGCAGGTATAAGTCACTTGACGCGCTACATGTCCTCGCCATCTTCATTATAGCGATATCGGCTTCTTTGACCATTCTAGACCTCAACTCCTCCTTGAGTCTAGTCCTGGTCCATGTCGTTGCCTGCAATGTCCATCACCAGTGCTTCGTGCTCTGGCTTGCAACCACTTCCCGGTCTCAATCATCTTCTGGTGTCTCTTGACCGTTCTGGATCTCAGCTCTCCTAGCATAGTCTCGGTCCCAACACTGACAGTAACTCAAATTGCTTCAAATTCAAAATAGAATTCAAATCAAACTCAAACTTGAACACCACATGCCCAAATATTATCACTAACTCATCACAAATATGGATAGACCTCCACATAGTCTTTAACCATTGTTTCATCTTTCTAAACTTTAATTGTTGGACAGCCATTTCAACAAGAACCAGCTATCTGGAACGCTTACAGGCCTCTTCAACTCTAATATGATTCTCATACACATGTAAGGTATTGCCAGATTTTCGGTTTGTATTTCGTATGGAAAAAAAGATGCTGCTTTAAACTACGCTATTCATTTTTGTCAGATTATTTGATAGCAACCAATTATCTGGCTCGATCCCAGCTGAGCTTGGGGGCGTTAAAACGCTCCAAGTACTGTAAGTATCTCAGATCAGTAAAATTAACTTTTTCTCCAACAATTGTTTGGTAATAATCTTAGGCCCGCTTTGTGTCTTCGAGAGTCGATTGGATAGGAACAATTTTGTGGGAGCAGTTCCTTCTAACATCAGCAATTTGGTCAACCTAAATGAGCTGTAAGAGACATCTGCTCATCTTAAAAGACCAGTCAAGATAAGATCTTTTATGGCACTTGACGTGCCTATTTTTGAAAATGTTGTCTTCTGCAGGAACTTGGCAAGCAACCAGCTAACTGGATCACTGCCAGATCTCAGCAGCATGAACGTATTAAATGTTGTGTAAGAAACTGACTATAATTCTTCCACGCTGCATTGTCCAATGATATAAACTGTCTGGATAATGACTGATGAAACCATCCTTTAATATCCAGGGATTTAAGCAACAACTCATTTGATCAGTCAGTTGCCCCCAACTGGTTCACAACTTTAACATCTCTTACTTCTCTGTGAGTTATGTAAGACTGTTGACTCCTTAAATCATCTCACTACGACAGTTTCACACTCACCGCAGTATGTTTTAATCACTCAGATCAATAGCTACTGGAGGACTCTTTGGCCAGGTCCCCAAGGGACTCTTCACACTGCCCCAGCTGCAGCAAGTGTAATTTTCTGGCGACTTAAAATAAATTCAATAAGAAAAGGAAACCCACATTTTTTTACCCTGTTTTTGTCGCTGATGATCAGACAGTGTACTGAACAAAAACGCATTCAACGGGACACTTGAGATGACAGGCAGCATCAGCAAACAACTGCAGCTTGTTAATCTCCTCAATAACCAAATAGTCGCTGCCAATGTCACCACAAGCTACAACAATACACTGGTGTAAGAACCTGCAAACTCGGCACCAAGAAGTACCTATTGCTTCTTTTCTGCACCCATTTCACCAGCATTGCCTTTGTATTTTGCCTGCAGGCTCATGGGGAATCCGGTGTGCGTGGATCCAGATTTCTCCGGTCGATTCTTCTGCAGCATCCAGCAAGCCAACATGACAGCATACACCACTAGTGTGGCCAAATGTGGCCTGGTAACCTCGTGCCGTAGTGATCAGAGTCTGGACCCTGCAAACTGCGGCTGCGCCTACTCGTACAACGGCAAGATAGTCTTCAGAGCGCCCTTCTTCACGGACTTGACGAACAGCGCGACGTTTCAGCAGTTGGAGGCGAGCCTCTCGACACAACTGGCACTGCGTGCCGGTTCAGTTCACCTCTCTGGCATCCACTTCAACAGTGACAACTACCTCCAAGTTCAAGTGAAGCTGTTTCCGTCATCCGGGATGTCCTTCAACCTGTCGGAACTGATAAGGATTGGCTTTGATCTCAGCAATCAGACTTACAAGCCACCCACAAATTTCGGGCCTTATTACTTCATTGCAGATCCATATGCCCTCTTGTCAGGTACTTGAATCTCAGCATGTTCAGACTACCATTTGAATTGAAGTGGTATGACGGTGTGAAATTCACTGAGTTTCTGTGTCAGGTGCAGCTGCTGCTGGTAGTAAAAAATCTAAGATCAGTACAGGTGCTATATCTGGAATTGCAGCAGCCGGTGGGCTACTTGTGATTGCCCTCGTTTTTATGGCAATTTTTGCTTTACGACGGAAGGGATGGGCTGACAGACAAGCGGAATCAGCCCCTTTCGGTAAGGATCGGATGCATTGCAATTTCTGTTGTCCCCAACAACGTCATTAAGAAATTTGTTACGAATGAAACATAGAAACTTAGCCTTTTCTACCTTAATGAAATGGCACGCATGTCTTTTGCATGTTCTCGAAAAACAGAGAGGGAAACATAGAAGCTTAGTTGGCAGCTTACCATTATTTTCACCAAGGCAGAGTCCCAGTTCCATTTAAAACTAAGATGCATTAACAGATATAAACAGTACTAACCTACTAAAATCAACCGTGACAAGAACAATAAACGTTGGAACTGAACTGAATTTTGTTCCAAATTCCAGCTCCACGGGGAATTTCCCAGAAAGACAATGGAAGGGCTCCACAGCTGAAAGGGGCAAGGCTCTTCTCCTTTGATGAACTGAAGGACTGCACCAACAATTTCTCAAATGGCAATGAGATTGGGTCAGGAGGCTATGGAAAGGTGTACAAAGGAACCCTTGTGGATGGGACGCGGGTCGCGATCAAGCGAGCGGAGCCCGGGTCCATGCAAGGCGTGGTGGAGTTCAACAACGAGATCGAGCTGCTGTCCCGGGTTCATCACAGGAACCTGGTGAGCCTGATCGGCTTCTGCAACGAACAAGGGGAGCAGATGCTGGTGTACGAGTACGTCTCCAGTGGGACACTCAGAGAGAACTTGATAGGTACATCTGTATCAAACCACTCCATAACATTTCCACAAATTTATATGTGTATTTTTAAGGGTTTTTTTAACCATTAAGTTTCGCTCGAGATCAAAGCAATTGAGCTGTGTACGTATATGTACGGCCATGCAGCGAGAGGGACGTACCTGGACTGGAAGAAGAGGCTGAGGATCGCCCTCGGCTCGGCGAGAGGGCTAGCGTACCTTCACGAGCTCGCCGACCCGCCGATCATACACCGGGACGTCAAGTCCACCAACATCCTCCTCGACGACAACCTCAAGGCCAAGGTCGCCGATTTTGGCATATCCAAGCTCGTCGCAGACACCAAGAAAGGCCATGTCTCCACTCAAGTCAAAGGAACACTGGTAATATATACATGCTGGCATATACTACTACAACAACATTACTTTCACCTTAATTACTCTGCAAATATCCTATCAGATCATAAGCTTAATTTGTAGATAAAGGCTAATTAATGGAGAACCACTTAAACATGATTTGATCTTATGTCGTTAGGGTTATTTGGATCCGGAGTACTACATGACGCAGCATTTGTCGGAGAAGAGCGACGTGTACAGCTTCGGGGTGGTGATGCTGGAGCTGCTGAGCGGGAGGCAGCCGATCGAGCAGGGCGGTCACATCGTGCGCGAGGTCAGGATGGCCATCAACCCGGCCGACCACGACAGCTACGGGCTGCGCGCCGTCGTCGACCCGGCGATCCGGGACGCCGCGCGGACCGCCGGGTTCAGGCGGTTCGTGCAGCTGGCGATGCGGTGCGTCGACGAGTCCGCGTCGGCGCGGCCGGCCATGAGCGCCGTCGTGAAGGAGATCGAGGCCATGCTGCTGAACGAGCCCGCCGGGGATGGGGGCGCCAGTTCGGCCGGCTCGTCGGCCACCGAGTTCGAGGGCGCGGGGGGAGTGCGCACGCACCCGTACAACGACGTGGAGATCACGAGGGGGTCGTACGGCGGCAACGCGTCGGATTATGTGCCCTACTTTAATACTTTAAGGTCAAGCCCAAGTAGAATGTATTGCCCCTTGTTTCATTAATTGTTTTTTTCTTTTTAGCTTGTGACGAATCATACATTCTGTTCGTTTGCTATGAACCATATATTAGATTTTTTTTTTTTGAAAGGCAGCAAGAGAATTGCTGCATATATTGAAAAGAAAGAAGGTGCGGGGGGCCTGTTTTTTAAGGAAAAAATCGGCCCCGTGAAAAAACCTTACAACAAATCACCACTATAAAGCTCCACCTTTTAATGACTAAATCAACTTACACCAATTGATAACCCACTAGGATGAAAGAAACAAAATAATAAGCAAATCGAAGCGAAAGAAAAAACGAGAAGCCTCCATGGCCGAGGAACTACACCGGAGACTTGTGTGTTGAAGCAAAACCCTGGGCTAGAACCGCATCTTTGATCGCTGCTGCCACCTGCTCAGTCGTTTTTTCTACTCCTTAAAAAATGCGTTGATTTCTCTCTTATATTAGATTTTTTATTCATCGTTATGGAAGTTTTTTACTACCAAACAACCTCCTTGGATATGAAGCGATCAATTTACTCTCTTTTGCGATCAATTTCATTGCAAAACTTGCTGCTCTAACTCAAAGCCTATATACTCTATACTTAAGCGGGAGAGATCCCCGTGAGCTGAGCCGCGCCATGTCACCATTTTCGTGGAGAGATGCCTCAAAAATCCGAAATTATGACCAGGTCCTTTCATCAGTTTTTTTACAAAACGGACCCTCCATCAGTTTTTTTTCCAAAAATCCCCATGGCTCCGCAAATTCACCGATAGGCACCTAGCCAATCCATTTTGAAAAAAAAACCGAGAAAATTAAAATTATGTTTAGATCCTCCCACTAGTTTTTTTTTAAAAAAGAATCCTCAGATCAAAATTTGCACGGCACGGCATAGCGCGTGGCTCTACCTAGTAGTTAATATGGATCGAAAGGATGCATGTGCTACGGAAACTGTTGTAAGTCTGTCTGTCTGTCAAGATCGTGATTCATATTATACTATCTCTTACAAACCTACTCCCTCTAGTCACAAAAGAGTGATGCCTAGGATACGAATCAAACCCTATTGATTTTAACCAAAATATTGTTTCAAACATATAGTTTGGATATATGGAAATGATACCAATGAATTTTTCATGAAATATATTTTCGTAATATCGCACTTTTAAAAAAAGAACAAGAGATACATATTTAATGTGGAACTAGTTCAGTGCCCGTGCGTTGCTACGAAAAACAAAATTAGTAACGAAACATAAAGGTCAAGCAATAAAAGAAAATTATGCTACAAGATCAAACATCTATTTTTCACAATTAAAAAAGTTTTTACATTATGTCATTGAACAACTCATCACAGAATCACATCATAATACTCAGGTGCTCAATTTGTCATTAATTCTGGTCTCAACATACAGGGAATCCAAAACCAGCAAACACTCTCATTATTACAATAGTTCAATGCCCGTGCGTTGCTACGAAAAATAAAATTGATAACGAAACATAAAAGTCAAGCAATAAAAAAAATTGTGCTACAAAATCAAACATATATCTCTCTCGATTACAAAAGTTTTTATGATCCGCTCAATTACAAACTTCATTGGCTTTTGCATTACATACATGAATTGGAGGCAGCAGCTTGAGTCCATGGTAACTGTTAACTTTCCATCCAGAAAACGGAGCATCCCAATCTTACAAAGAGCCTGCATGCAGCATGCATCATCATTACTACAACACACATTTACCCGCAATAAAAGAACATCCACACTGATTGGTTCTCTACATGAGCTGATACAGACTCAGTTGGTTCAAGGACAAATACCTGCAACATCGCTTTTCTTTCTTCTTTACGCTGTGCAAATGCGACGTACAATGGCTTCCCAGATATCATTTTGCCATTCATTTCAGTTAACTATGCACAAGGAAAACATGTCAACCACACATGACAATCAACAGTTAATCAGATACAGGAAGTAAGCTTACAGCCTGAGATGCTTCCTCACGAGTTGAAAACGCAACAAAGCCAGACCCTTTGCTAACACCATTTTGATCACGCATTACCTATTAATCAAATTCAGTCAGCTAAGATCATACATCATCAAGAAACAGAGGTGAAAAGAAAAAAAATAAAGGATGCAAGAGTATCAAGACCAGCAAGTTTTATCTCAATCTCATTCATCAAGAGTTAAAAGTGCTATTTTGTAATATATTCAATGATTTAGCACAGTAGATATAGATGAGTGTTACAACTAAGAAAGTAGATTACCAAGTTGAATAGTCTCTTCTAGAGATAGAAGCAACATGGCATTTCTCACTTTCCATCACCTATAAAACAATGCAAAAGGCAGATGCCCACAACCGAAAAACAACAATACAACCCACCAGGAATCCTGCTAATACTACCCAGAAAGGCTATTTATTGTTCCATGTAGTAGGACATGAGTTAAAACATCAGTGTTTCTTTCAGTTGAACAATACCCTCCAGTTCTGCTTATTGATTACCTTAACACAGAAGCATATATAATTAGCTCATGGACAGATATAATTAGTTGGAAATTTCTGACTGGTACCATGACAATGCTACCATCTACAAGAGTAACTGTAAGCATCCCTTTTTAATACTATGCAAATGCAGAGCTTGACAAAAATGTGATGCTATCCAGAAAATATGATACAGGTTGAGCTTTTTACGACAAGGCCATCATAGCAGATCGGCAACTGCAGTTCAAAGGAAAGGATACTTACAGGAAGTTGATCAAGGCGCTGGAGATCTTTCTCATTGTTCACAGGTCGCACAAGTGTAAAGCATTCCCTATCTGGGAAAAGAGCACGGATGGACTCCCGTATCTTTCAGATATGTAAAAAAAATGCATCAGTATATTTCAGATATGTTAAAAAGGCACATCAGGATACTCTGTGCGCCAATTTACTTAAGGAGAATTGCATTTGAAGAAAAGCCCACTACCATACCGCATTCTTAGCAGGGCAGGAGATGCACCCTGCCGAGGTCGGTGGCCACCGGGGAGATTAAAGTATCAAGATTGGTAGGAAAGCTATTAATCCAGAACTTAGTATGGAAAACCCAAACTCTCCGCATGAACTCCCAAGGCATGCATTCGTCAAGGTTTTCCATGCTACACACACACGCAGAACTGCCCCCCCAACCCCTAGTGACATGCCATAAACCTTTAGAAAAAAAAACAGATGACTACCAGTACTCAAGTATCCTGCAAGCTAAAGTCAGAATGCTAAATTTGCAGCGCACAGAAACATTACGGAAAACATGGTTAAAATTTGACTTAACCGACTTAACATGCAACAGGATGCGCTTTTTTGTAGCAACTAAAGCATGTGTTCTTCAACAAATGTTCAGCTGAAATTAAAGTTGTAAGACTCATGAAGTCTCTGTCCTTGTAGTCACGTTTCCTACACAAGATGTGGGCATAGATTTCTAATAAGTATCAGCATAATAGCACCTTCACAGACTCTCCGAGTAGATGTGTACGATCACATATGTAGAAGTAAAGCAGATGGCCTCCAAACTCAGATCTGATAAAATGATAGCAAAACAGTCAGCAGAATAAAGCAACTGTAATAGTATAGATGACTGTGGGATGCAACTGTAGCTTACATTGCCCTCAGTGTCAAACGATTCTCCAGAAGAAGTGCTTGGTCCATAAAGAAAAGTCTGTGGAACTAATTAATTTTGTCAGTGCTTTTGAATCTTGATATCTTAAAACATTTATTTAATATGCCATCGAGAAATTATACTCCGTAGACAACCTGAGCATTTGTGATGTGAAAGAAGCATAAACTGGCTTAGCACCTGCAGCTTGGCCACCCTCCAATAACATTGTTTGATCCTCTCCTTTGTATGAGCTATTATCCATGACTGCTAAATTGGCATCTGAGTGTCTACTGACAAAGACAAAGAAACAGAAATTCCAATATAAGTCCTTCTAGAAGGTTATTGTGATGATAGTATTATACTGGTGTTTCATTTAAAAGCAACATGTAATGGTGCAATAGGCATTCAAAGGTGAAAGAACTTGAAGCCCTGTTAAAGTAAGATATCTTGAGAGGTATGGTTCTTGTAACACAAGCAGATATTTCTGTTTCAGGGACAACATTTAAAAGACAAGATACCACTTGGCATATTTGAAAACAAAAATCAAGGGTACCCGGATTCTCAAGATTAAAGTAACATTTGCTTACGCTTTAAGAGAAGCAGCATTCTTCCCATGAAAGATAACCTCAGCATACACCCACGCGGTGAAAACCCAAAGAAATCCCAGAAAAGCAGAAACCTGCCATGAATGCAAAGCAAGTTTTCTCAGTTCCAATAATCAAGGTTCCACCCAAAAAAAATACCAGTATTTGCAATAAACAAATTGACTACATGTGGGAGAATAGCATCACTCTATATACTTAATTATGACTTATAAGTTGCAACCCAACCTTCTAAATGTGGTGTTTAAACTTTTAATAGATGCGAATGGTGACAGTTAGCTCATCCCTTTTACTCTAGCAACCCACAACACTTGAGTTCTGCATACTAACTAATTTTCCCATTGAATTTGCACACCAACTACCAAGCCTAGGAATAATCATGTATTATAAAACAAGAAAATCAACATTCATTCCAATAGGTTGAAAGTGCAAACCTAAAAAGTGGGTTGGCCATTAAACCTACTCTCACTGCATCAATAATCTTAGCATCTCTTCTTAGAAAATACAACCGAGAAACCCACACTGCCAGATCTTAATGGCTGTCTTAAATATCTTCAGATCTAAAAACTACAGCCATTGTGGTATAACCCTTAAACCCTGAGCCTTCATTCACCAAATTTCTAACAACAGAGCTGAATGAATCTTCCACCCTAGAATTCTGCTGTTCCAAACACAGCAGTAATCAGGCCTTGGTCATCCTTAATCCTCATCAAGAAAAAAAAGGCCACAATTTCCAATCCTGCATTAGGTCAAATGGTTCCCCTCCTATCAGAATACCACACAATCCTAAAACCAAATACTTGTCACATTAGCAATAACGCGTACCAACCAAGCGCGACACAGCCCACAACCATTTCACCGATCATACCAAAATCCCCCCAAGTTAGACAGCAGCAACGTTGAAACCACAGTATACGGCGTAGATTCCAGCCAGGAATTTCACACGCATGCCATCTCAGCACTACCACATTTTCTATATTATACATGAGACAATGGCTCTTTACTGAAAAAATCATATCTTTTGCAGAACTTGATTTATGGTCTAGAGAAGTTCTTATAGGAAACAACAATCTCACATATCAAGAGAACTAATTCGCTGTTCATGAATAAGGGGTGAATGGGATCAAATTATTTCCCAATTTCAGACTCAGAAACAGCACCAATAGCAAGGCGGATCTGACAAGCCTATGAACATGATGCGGACGGAGTTTTGAAAAGAACGGCTCCATAGAAGATGACTGAAATTTCTTGTGCCGATACTACCTATTGAACAAAATTTTGTTAAGGAATTATAGGGGAAACGAAACATTGTGAAAATTCAGGGAAGCAGCTACAGAGTTAACGATTGTCACCACAATTAAGGTAGTGAATAAAGGAGTGGTGAAATTAACTCTGAGCATACGACTCAGTTCCCTCAGAAGGATCACATTCACAAGGACACTCAAGGGGTGCAGTATTTCAGTGTGTATCTCTTATTGTAGTTGTCAGTTGAGCACTATTTCTCTCTGCCATGTTAACGCGAAGTGCTATACCAGTGCATAATTGCGTATACGGGAGATTGATTTCAAGTGCGTTGCATAAGCCGATCGGCATCTGGCATTAGAACCATTCGGTTGCGGCGTACCTTAAGATGTTAGTTTACCAACACAGAGACAATCAACAACAAGGCAAAGCCACCTCTACAGGCAAGTAACGCACCATAGCTCCGACATGGTGATGGATGAACTGGTGGTTGTGCTTCTAGGAGAATGTACAAGTCGACGCGAAGGTCTTGCGGCCGCCACCTCCTAGGGAAATTAGTCGATATGAAAATCACGGCATGATGCGAGAGAAACAGTAGTACAAGATTTGCAGTAGCAGTGGAGCAGCAGTAGTACAGATCGGAGAAGAGGAGGAGGCGAAGCTTACTGGAGAGTGGAGTTGTGTGGTTTGGGGGAGGATTTGGCTTTTGGATGCTGCTGTGCTGCCTCCAGCGCTGAAGGGGAAAGGCCAACATGGAGTCGAACAAGCTCCACTCCCGGAGCAGCATCAGCCTCGGCTCGTCCTCGTAGGCGATGCGAGAGGTCTCCGGCGCCCGGATCTTGGTCCCGTCCTTGAGCGTGACCACCGACCCAACACCGGAGGGGTCAAGATTGCCGGATCCGTTGATGTGCTGCTCGAGCTCCATGACGGCGGCCTGGTAGCGCTCGTGGACGAACTGGTCAGTGAGGGAGACGCAGGCAAGCCAGAGGAGCTCACTGGTGTTCTTGCGCATCGCGTGGGCGAGCTCGTACATGAGGCACCCCGACGGCTTCCCGTGGAAGGTGCCGAGGCGGTAGTACTCCCTCCGCAGCTTCCCGAACAGCCTTACCGGGTCGCCGTCCTCCTCGGCGTCATCGGAGAGCCACCGCCGCTTCCTCCTACCGCCCTCGTCGTCCGAATCGGAGTCCGAAGCATCGGAATCCTCGTCCTCGTCGGCAACGCGGAGGTGGTCGTGGGCGTCCCCCACGGCGGTGAGGTCAGAGGCGTCGGCGAGGGAGGAGACGTCGAATTCGTAGGATAGATCGGCAGTGTGCTCATCGTCGGTGGTGATGAGTACGACGACGCGGTCGTTGGCGGTGGCGAGGTTGTGGAGGTGGACGGGGCGATGGGAGTCGACGACGAAAGCGGTGGCGGCGGGGGGCAGGATGGCTCGGAGGTCGCGGTGCGCGCCCCAGTTGATGAGGAGGAGGCAAAGGGGCTGGGAGGCGGAGAAGGAGGCGAGGAGGGCGGCGGCGGCGGCGGCGGATGCGACGGGGTAGATGGAGAAGCGGATGGAGTCGGCGGAGAGGACGTGGGTGAGGACCTTGAGGTCATCGGGAGGCGATACGGCGCTTGTGTTCGGGTTGGCGCTGATGGATGAGGGGACGGATGCCTCCTCCTCCGCCAGGTCCTCCTGGGCGTGCCCCCGTCGCCGGATCCGCCGGAGCTCAACCCAACGGCGTGGTTGTTCATCCCGACCAGCCACCAAGAAACGCCTCCGCTGGCCAAGAAATCTCGCACAAAATCGCACGCCGCCGAAACCAAGAACAAAGAGACGGCCTTCATTGACACCAAAAGGCACACCTTTTTCTTGTTTCCTTTCTTGTGATTTGGAAGCAAGGCAAGTATCGAAAGCGAATGGGAAATTTGGGAACTTGGGCAGAGCAGAGGCAGGATTGGGGACGCGGGGAGAAAGATCGAGAGAAGATTGCGGGAGAGGATACTGCGGGCGCGGGGGAGAAGATTGCGGGAGAGGATATCGCGGGGGCCTGATTAGAGACACGGGGAGGAAGGCCGAGTGAGGATCGCTGATGCGGGGAGAAGGATCGCTGTGGAGTGAGAGAGGGTTGGAGACTGGAGAGTGGGGCCTAGAGAAAAACGCACCACCGCCACCAACTGCTGCTTAATAGTAAAAGATACCTTTTAAAAAAACCACGGATGCACGAAGACAAATATTACCATATGAGGAGATGTTTACAACAAGGCTATTTGTTCTCCTATCTCGTTTTATTTGCCTTTCTCTATTCTATGTATTACAAGTACATAATTGTAGTGGAACATAAATAACTCCATATAGGAGTAGAACTCTGAATTAGAGTAGAAAACGAAACCGAAACAGATTCGAATCATACTTTAATAATATCCACCTTGAGATAAATTGTTCATGTAGCCAAAATATCAAAATCTCCTCAAAATAAATCATCATCAATAGACCTTGTGCCTTAAATGTCCAACGGACTAATATAAAAAATAAAGACTAAATCAATCTTATCTAAACGCTTCTTCTAAGCCATGATAGCTAGCGAATAAATCATATCATGTATACTTTATATGCTCCACCTGGAATACAAAATTTGGCTAACAATGCTCATTTGGAAGAGTAATTTGCACATGTAGTCATCACGTACGTTAAACTGTCGACTCCAAAAATAAATTAAAATTCCATGATATGATTGAAACTATTACTGCAAAATTGTCAAGATAAAAGGAACTCTCGGGCTATCAATAGAGTATAAATTACAGTAGACACCGTATATCGAGCTATAACATTTAGACAACGTTGTACTATCAATGCAAAAGCAAACTCCTTACACTTCAATCCTTCATCTCAAACTGATATTGAAACAAAAACTTTATTTTTAGACAATAAAACTCCGGAGAGTATCATACTAGCTACCACCAGTATGCCATCAAATACTTGAGAAGTAATGTTGCCAAAACCTCCTTAATAGTCACATAAGCAATTCAAAATTGTAACATATCTAAACGGTGATTAAACACCAAATTCAGTTGTCTCCAACACCAAATTTATTGTATGAGTTCCGCACCTTCATCGAGGTCGTCTTCGAGAACCCCTAAAAGAGCACGGACTCCCTCCACCTCAACGGCTACGCCTTCTTCGCCGTCGAGTACGTGTGTAAATAGGATCTTCTAGTTTTGTACCTACGAGATATTAATGCAGCCGCACGCATGCATGCGCGCCCGGCCGGGCTGTCTCGATCTGACGTACCTGCGCGATCGTAAGGCAGGATGGAGCGGGGAAGTGGTTGCCAGAGCCGAGGAAGACGTACAACCTGCTGGACGCGGTGAGCAGGCACACCATCCAGGTGTACACCAGTTGTGGTCGGCTATCATGCTAACGTTCGACGACGCGGGCATGTGGAACGTGCGGTCCAATATCTGGGAGCGGCGCTACCTCGGGTATTGAGCAGCTCTACATCAGCGTCGTCTCGCCGGCACGGTGGCTGCGCGATGAGTACAACATGCCTGACAACGGTCTCCGCTGCGGCAAGGTCGTCGGGCTGCCACTGCCGCCGTCCTACCTCCTTGCCTGATCCACACCATCGATCGTTGGTTCCGTCGTTATGTACTCCGTTGTTCTTGGCATTTTTCTTTTGCTTTGGCGAAGTAAAGCACTAGGGCTCATGCATGTGCGCGCCCCTCACAAAAGAACAAACGCGAAAGAAACGTACGAAGAGGAAGAAATTAGCGTCGGCTGGGAATGCATGAATGTAATCTCAAGATACCCTCTCAAATCATTGTAACTAGGTTGGGATTGCGCGCTACACTGTGCCGCGTGAGTTTTGGTGAATGAAATTCTGCAAAAAACTGGCAGGACCTCTTCGTAAATTTCCAAAAACCAGAGGGCTTTTTTGGGAAACTGCCGGTGCAGACCACTTCTAAAATTTGTGGAACCCCAGGGACTTTGTGCAAGAAATGATGTCATAGGACCCCTACGTAAATCTTTGGAACCCCGAGGGCCGTTGGGTAAAGTCATGCAAGACCTCTTCGTAAATTTGCAGAACCTGAGGGGTTTCATGGAAAATCATCGGCGCATAATCCTTTCTAAATGTTTGAAACCCAGTGGGCCTTCCCGCAAAATCACGGACACGGGAGAACTTTGTCCAAGGAGATAGAAGAAAAGGAGAGGCAAGGAAGAAGAAACCAAGGGTACTTCGATCAATTTCCCCTCAGGCTCAAGTTGTTAGGCAATAAAAATGATTATAAATTGAAGAAAGGCAAATCATCAATTGGTTCATGAACTTTAAAGGCATTCTATCTGTGTTAATGTGTTGGAGGGAATTTTGACAATGGCCCATGAACTTTGGAGCATATGATCAAAATTTTCTATCAACGACTATTCACAGTACTTTAGTACAGAAAATATAAGAAAAAAAGGAAAATAATATAGATTCAAACAACAGAATCTTGTCAAATCCAACAAAACTTTTTATTTACACGTATAAGTAACATCAACTGGTTTAGTGGAACTACTCATGTTTTGGTGCTTCTCCTTCGACCTTGTACCACATCATGGTACTGACAAGGAGTGTTAGTTCTAACATAACTGAATTCTTAGTTTTATTAAACCAAATTCCACACCCTCAAAGTTTGATAGAGGTTTAAAGGCAAGAAAATGTAAAATTCAATAGAGATTTAAAGGTAAGAGAATGTAACACAACCATTGATATAACCTACAACTAACCTTTCTCTCCAGCTGTCTGTTTGCAAAAAGCCATGTCTTAGCTGTGAGAAGACCAATCTGTTGTGACGCCAAAACTTGGAATCCATACGTAAAAGGAAATGCATACCCTATCAGCGTACCGATGGTCCGTATGTTACAAAAAAATGCTCAAGCAATCTAAAAAAAAGCAAAGATCACAAAAGACACAAAGCAACAACTTAAAACTTACGGAGATATATTCTTACTGTATGTAGCATTTTATCATAGGCGATGAGATATATAGGATCAAGACATTTAATATCTGAGCTACTGAGCTCCATAGCTTCCAGATCATCTCTGTTCACATGAGTAATGTTAACAACAAAACTTAAAAATATATCACTATCCTGAATTCATGATCTTGAAAAAGAATGCACCGTGTATACCTTGATAGGAAGTCGATCCTTGATTCATTTCTGAAAAGACAATTGTTTAACTAGAAAAAAGGCAAATCAAAATTCTATCTCATAGTACACCACAGCGAACATAATTTTAGGGAGAAGCTTACCATTTGCCAGGCGGGCCACAGTCTATTGTTGGTTCTTCAGGCTACACATCTTCATCATCTAAGAAGACCATAGCTTGAAGACAAAGTTTGTCCCCCATACTAAAATCAAATACAAAGTCTTGAATGGTTCAGGAATGCAAATAAATTAGAAATATTCACACCGTTAAACAACTTCTTTCCACTCTGTACACTTACAATGGTTGAAGTTAAAGCAAATATAATACGCTCATTTACACAACCTACAATAAGCTATGTGGTATGCAATAATTATTGTTTTCCATATTTAGTTGTTGAGTATAAATGAACATCTTGCAGTTTGAACATCCAAGCAATAGGAACATATGGATAAACAGTATTGAACAAAATCCTAAAGAAATTTTATCATAGTACTTTTCTTTCTATAAATGGCTGCCAGCATACCCACCTTCTGTAAATAAGAAGGAGAAGAATCTTGATGCTCTGCCTTCCTCCTGTGTAGAAGAATCAAAAGGGAACTTGACATTAATACTTTGGTTCAACAAAATAATACACTATGAGATGTAACACTGATACATATAGAGAGATATGGCCAGATATGTATGTTTCTTACAACATAGCTGCGATAGAGAGGATTTCGCCGTAAAATGAATTTCCATCTAATGGCACATTTCCATTAACCTAAGGCAAACAGATCTAACATAAGTACTGAGTACCGGTTTTAATACTGCCCCTATAAAAAAGAAAGGGCAAAAACTATGTCATTACAAAAGCATAAGAAAAGGCACTCTCCTTCCCACAAAAAAGACACATGACACTGGTAAACATGGAATAGTAGATGCATGAATTCTACATCAACTAAAGTGGTATACAACCTGTATTATTATCATTTGACTGAAAATGATATTAAGATGCCAGTCTCTGGACCATTGCCATTACCAAGGTCTGCATTATTTGAAGGCACATCGAAATCAACATACCAAACACATAATTATGTCAAAAATATTTTCTTAGTAAAGTTGTTTATTAAAATTTGCAGCTACAAAACAATTCCAAGTCAACGGAAGCAACAACTATTACCTCATTTGAGTTGGAACAAATGAATTCGACTTGATTGATCTGATAGAATAGAAGAAGTTAAAGAAAGCATGTATGAGCAGACGGTAATGACAGCTATACCTTCGAATTTCAATTCTAGCAGAGACCAAATAAAGGCATCCTATAACTGGCATAACTATATGCAAAGACAGTTCTGAAGCATATTTATGTTTAATTCTAAAAGATATACTGGGGATCAACTCCAGATAGTGATATATGAACCCATCCAACTCGCTTGGAAAGCTCTACAATATTAATTTCCTAGAAAGAAGGAAAAATTATGGTGCGCTATTTAGATAAAGACAATAATATCACTTTGTGAACTCAAGGTTTCCAAGGATTTGTTCAGTCTTCAGTGGACAACTTCTTATAATGCAGAAGCCTACAGAATGGATCAAGTTTGCTGAGAGAAAATGATGCCACAATTACCTATTCCAATCCTATGTCATATCAGAATATACCTTAGCCCTTAAGTCGTTAACCCAGATGTATAAACTATTAAACCAAAGGCTGATTTCAATTAGTAAAAGACGAGCAACAAGGCAAGCTAAGTCAAATTCCTCCCAACACAGGCTTTTGAAAGCGTCTTGTTGTCACATGTGAATATGTGATCCAAAAGCAACAGCCTTTGAAAAGTGCTCTGACCATCAAGAGCGAATCAAAACTTAGAATTCAGATGTATAAATAGCAATAGATTAGAAAACCAAATACGATGTGTACCTGGACATGGGATGGACGCACCCATACCTTGGATAGTCCTATGGACTGGGGATGGGGTCAATTGAGATAGCAAAAAATGGATTGATTGGTGGATTAAATTATTAGGGTTACCACGCAGCAAAGAAATTCATCCGCAATTCACCGATCGAAGAGAAACTCAAAGATCTGGGTTCCCTCCTCAACACTTAAAAGCTATCACAGATCAAACCTTTTGCTTATATCGCATTCGAACCTCACCTTGCGGCTCCCCATTTCCCGAGGCATCGGTGTCCATGGCGTCGGAGGCCAGCCTCTGCGGCGCGTCGAGATCTATAGGCTTGTCCACCTCCGTGGTATTGTCCATGAACTCCATGTGGCCGGTGTGCTTGGTGTGCAGGTCCACCTCCTGTGCATTAGATCAAGAACCAAGATTGGATCAAGAATCGACCAAGATGCATCGAATTGAATAATAAATCACTGAATTCGATCGGAGTTGAAACACAATACCAGTGACAAGCGGCAGAACACGTGATCCAGAACGAGGGGAAAAACGTCAGGCGACGTGGCACGGAAAGCGGTGAAGGAGGGGCGGCGAAGCCGGCGACCCAGCGAAACACTGGTGAGGCAGATGCGGGGAGCCAGCAGAGCTCCCAGGGGAGGAGGGACGGAGTGACCGAGACTAACCCACCAAATTCGATCGGAGTTGAAACACAGTACCAGTGACAAGCAACGAAACGCGTGATTTAGAACAAGGAGAAAAACGTCAGGCGGCGCAGCATGGAAAACCGTGAAGGAGGGGGTGGCAGAGCAGGCGACCCAACGAAATGCGGGCAAGGCGGATGCAGGGAGCCGACGGAGCTCCCGAGGGTGGAGGGACAGAGCGACCAAGATGACCCAATAAACACAGCAAAGCGAATCGAGGCGCAGTGGAGCTCCACGGGAGGAGGGACAGGCAACCGAAATCGACCCATGAAACGCAGTGAGGCGAATCAGAGGCCGACGAGCTCTCTGGGGAGGAGGGATGGAGCAACCGAGACGTAGCGCGACTGAACTGCCGGAGCTCTGATCAAGGCAACCCAGCCAGGAACACACAAAAGGGACAAAACCGTGGGGACGTATGACGGCCAGGAAACACCTGAGTCGTGGGGACGACGTGATTGGCCGCGCGCATGCGCCGGCATACAGCGGAGCGGTCTGGTGGCTTGAAATCTAGGCGACATAACATATGACAAGGGTGGAGCGGGCGAGACGGGCTGATGGCGCATGGACTCTCGCCACAGTGCATAGCAGTGAGAAACGGCAGGGCGCGAAGTGGAGGCAAAGGAATGGAACCTGCACGCACGAACAACGGCAGGAGGGAGAAGTAACGACGCTTTATCAATCATCGTTAGCGCAACCAACGCGAAGCAACGGACGACAACAATCTGAGCGAACGGAAATGGACAAACGGCAGTCGGGTCTATTCCGTTAAAAACTGACCGAAGAACCTAAACGTAATTTTAAATTTTCCAGAGGACCTTCTCATGAGGACAGGTGATGTGGCAGCGCTGGTTGCACTCCATTCCTCTCCGATATAATGTATAGTATATACATGGGAGTTACATAATTTTCTCACGCCATTTACCTGGCCCCAAAAGCCTTACAGATGGTTGTTTGTGTTGATTATAGTTTCCAATCGGTAAATTTGCGGTTCAATTTTTGTTGGATGCAGGGAACAGGAACGTTCCATAGTTCTATTATTCCATAGGTCTATTGGAACTAGCATTCTATTCATTGAATCTCATCCATTGTACATTCATAACGAATCGGTGTGGTATATTCGTACCATGACATGAAAACTCGAATTCTTATCGCTGCTGGAACTCAGAGCATAGAAGACAAGGTTGATTTATAGATGAAATCAAATACGAAGAAAAAGTTGATTTATAGATGAAATCAAATACACGGTATTTACAGGAAAAGTCTTCATTTACACGGAAAGAATCGATATACTTTTAATATATATACTCGTATTTATGTTCATCTTTGGAGATCGATGATTTGATCTCCTACCTATCCCTCCTCTCTGCTGTATTTGCCGTTCAGCGCTTTGTAGCCGTTCGATCAAGCATCAAATGATTTGCTTCAAGATGGGAAATAAGATAACGATTTCTTGTGAGAAGTTTGATCCTAAGCCCACGATTTTTTCTTTCTTTCTTTTATCTCGGGCGTCAGTTCACGATCAAACGGTTCACGAGGCAATGCATTTGGTGCCTTTGTTTCCCCTAACCCTAAAAGGCATTCTTGCCGTCCAACAGTAAATTCGTCTTGAACTAATGTACGCATTCTATTCTGCCTATCTATCCATCACCTGATAGCTAGGAAAACTCATAATACCAAATGGCTATTTTGACCGTTAATTGTGCCGAGTTGGCGAGGACTAAGAGCTACATTACAAACTGGCCTTTTGTGTTAATTAGCTGCTGCAACTGTACAAAGAGACCAGGCGAGCGACCAAGAGGGGACGAGGCGGCGCTTCGGGAGGGGATGAGGTGCTCGAGATCGGGCAGAGCACGGGAGGGGACAAGGCGGTGCTCAGGCGGGGGAGGAGGAGGCGTTTGGGAGGAGAAGCCACAGCTGTGAAGCATCTCTTCGGCAGCTGTAGCTTTTGCGCTGTTTTTGCTGCAGCTAGGTTGTGCGGCCGACTTGTAGCCCTCCAAACTGGATTAAGACCAGCTATATATCCGTATATTGTAATAGAAACTCAATTTGCGATAAAAAAATTTATTTGCAAAGAGCACTAACTTTAGTTGTGTTTCATTGGAAGGAAAGGCTTGTTCATCCGAAAAGATTTAACTGAGCACACCGGATCGAGGGGGGAAGGTGGTGCGGGATCAAATGAGAGCCACATTGCAAATGTTTCCCTAGTCAACGAGAGATAGAGGTTCGAGCGTTAAGGAATATCTCATCTCAAACGATTCAACCAGTTTAGACTTATGGGAAGAACCGGCCAACCTTTTATAAATGGACACGTACCACGGATCAACTTATATTAATCCGTGTGCTATATTTTGTTAGAATTACGTTCTACTACGGGTCTGTTTGGCAGAGATTCAGCTTCATCAGATTCGTGAATCTGGTGAAGCTGAAAATTCTAGCTTCACCAGATTCGTGAAGCTGAAGTTATGAGTACATTAAAAGTGTTTAGATAGATTTTCCTATTTACATTTTAAACTAAAAATATAAACTTAATTTACTTTATTTTAGCCTACAAATTTCAAATTTCAGATAAAACTAAAATCTAGAGCCCTACCAAACAGGCCCTAACTTCCATCTCCCTAAGCCCCAATTTGCTAACAGCCACTAAAATTATGTTTCGAAGTAATATATTCTTGAAACGAGGTTTCATGATGATGCAAATAGCCAAATACCAGCCATTGCATGCGCTGGAAGTCTAGAATTAACCATCGGTGCATTCAGTGAACTTTTCTGGACAAAAGTGAGAGGGCTCAGAGTAGAAATTAGTACTTTTTGCTCCGATTATCAACCTGAAGGTGTCTATCACTATTTAAAAATTATATAAGTATTAAAATATAAATACATAATCAGCAGTGATTACTTATTATTTTGTTTGTTTTAAGATTTATACAAAGGATCCAATCATATACGATGGGCCCGTGTCCTTCCAGATAAACCGAGGACCGCACCAAAGATCACCTAATCAAGATTCAATCTTTGCTCGTTAAGTGCCGCTATTTGTTCACACCTACTCTACTCACTACTTTGCCAGCAAAATCCAGAAGCAGCCATAGACAAAACTGAAATACACATCGGTGCTGTGCATGTCTGAATGGATCACAATGGCTACCAACTAAACCACATCGCCATCCACTGTCACACGCAGATAGGGGTGAAAACAGAATGGAAACGGTCGGTAAATAGCTGTTCCGTTTTCATTTCCATACTTTTTACCGGTAGCGGAAGCGAAATCGGAAACTCCGGAAACAGATACGGAAACGGATAGTGACGGAACGGAGCGGATACGAAAACGAAAATGAAAAATTTCACAAGAATGTAGTACATAATCTATTCAAAGTTACAAAGAACATCTTAATAACATTAGCCAACATTGATCGAGTATAGTATGTACAAGAGCATGTAAACATTGTTTACCTTATAACCAGCCAGCACATCATAGTATAATAGCAAACATAGATAGTTTCACATTATAATATAATAGAAAACATATATAGTTCCACAAGCACTGCGAATACTATCAAAGCCAAAAATAACAATCAGTGTTCTACTCAACAACAAGAAAACAATTGGTAAACATAATATCTACAACAACCAATTTCATGCTGTAACATTTTTCAGTGCCCTGATCCTGAACAAAAATCTTTCCATGGAACAAATCATCTAGGATCAATTTCATGCTGTTACTTCCTGTCCATTTGGTGCAGAAACAAATCATCTAGGACCATTTCTTTCCATGGACATAAATCTTTTCTTTCTGATAGCTTACTGTCCTGTGGTGATGCTCCCTGAGAAGGAAGAATTATCTGTTGTCCTCGAGCAATATTGCAACTCCATATTCCAGAAGGATATCTGGACTAGTGTTCTGATTGCTTTGGCTTTTTTTTTCTTTTGAGTTGTAATAGCATTAGAGATTCAATAGTACAATACATCGCTTCTTGATTAGACTTAATGTAAACTTGACAGCCACGTCTATTCATCCCTAATCACCAATGCTAATTGGGGGTTAAGTTCAATTGCATATCTTTCTCTGTCTCCTCATCTTGAAGATTATTAGTTCTTAAAGTACTGGTCGGTTTTGGTAGAAGATTAATGACAAATGGTGAATTCGAAAGATAAAGATCAACAATGACAAAACCTAAGTACAGAGACCTGTTACTTCATTCCATGTTGTCTCTGCCAAATTTATGCCAATATATGGATTTACTTACATTAAATCTGTGACTAACCTTAAACGAGACGGAACCTAATGTTCTTACTTGCTGTATTGGATGCCAAGGATTCTAATGCAGTTTCTAATGACTTCAAAGTATGTAAAGTAGTGTAATGACTTCTGTTGTGCCGAGCTGTAAAATGTGGATTTACCCAAACAATAGTGCTCAAGCATAGAAAAAACTTTTTCATTCAGGAAGTACCCTTGACATATACAGGTGAAACATTGTAGAATATACATAAGAGCACGATTCCTCAACGCACTTTAAGTCTTCATGGAATTAAACATAAATTAGCATATCACACTATATCTCTTCAAGAATCAAGAAATAGAGCTTTAAATGCTGACCATAGGTGAATAGGGTACCTATCTCGACATATATCCGCATGAGCAATAAATTGATCTCTTAGAAGTTAGAACAACGTCAGACTGTTCAAAATTGAGAAACTGCATTAGAATCCTTGGCATCCAATTTGCATGAGACAACAAATGAATTGTTATTGTACCTGCGCTCAGCTTCGCGGCGGTGGGGTGGAGAACAAGGGAAGAGGACCTCCGGTCGGGGGGCAGCGCGATGGAGAAACGCCGGTCGGGGGGCAGCGCGGTGGAGAAACTCCGGCGGGGGAGCGGTGGAGAAACTCCGGTCAGGCGGCAGCGTGGTGGAGAAACGCCGATTGGGGAGCCAAAGCGACGCTGGCCTTGTTGCTCGATGGAACAACGCCCTCGGGTAGTAGTTGCGCCGGTGGTGCGGTGGAGAAACGCCGATCGGGAGCTGGGCGGCGTGGGGGCGGCGGCGACGCACTACTGGGATGGGGCGGCGCCAGCAGACTCGGACTCGGGAGACCGGAGAGGGTTCATTGGTTCGATCGCCGCCTTTGGCCTTGGGCCTTATTGTTGAGCGAGCATCGGCACTCGGGACTCGAGTCGAGAGGTTTTGAATTTCGAATAGCCTTATCGGAATTTCCGTTCGTTTCGTTCCGTCGAATTAGCTCTCTGTTTTCATTTCCGTTTCGAAAAAATTCGTTTCGTTTCGCATCGACAATTTCCGTTTCGCTTCAAAAAAGAGCTTCTGTTTTCGTTTTCATCCGGAACAGTCAGAAAGTTTCCGTTCCGTTTTCACCCCTACACGCAGAGGCCAACCCCGCACAAGCCGAGTCTTTGGCCATTTTTTTCCCTTCGTCCAATTTATTTTACAAGTTTAATCTTTATTAGATTGAAATTACAAATTTAACTCTCTTCTTGATCATAAAAGAATCAAGATTGGACACGTGTCCTACTATAATATAGGTCCATAGCAGATACACATGTCACGGTAGAAAATGTACGGTTGATAACTATCGCTACTTTTATGGTTAAAAAGGGATTATATTTACAATTTCGTTCGAAAAATGACTAAATTATAAAAAAGTTAGACCAAAGGAGAAAAACAAAGATTCATAAAAAAAACTTACTAACTGTTTGGTTTAAAACCAACTTTATCATAACTAACATTAGATAAGCGTGACTTGCCACATATTTTGTGGCGACGAAATTTAACACCACAAGAATAGAAAAGTTTGGTAAAAAAAACTAAATCTATGTCGTGTAGAACATAAAGCTAAAAAAAATTATAGCAAATCTTAATTATAGCAATGAACCAAACACCTATATAAAAATATATAGTATATTAAATAGAAGATTTAATCATATATCCTATTTAATTTGAAATAATTGATAAAATATTCTATTTATTTTACAGACATATAGCTCTGGACCCGGTAAAACATTACGAACGTTTTATCAACATCACAAATAAATGAGGTCGATTAATACCCCGAGCTCAGCCCAGTCCGCCGCTTCACTTGCTCGCGGCCTCACAGACTCCCACGGCAACAGAAAAGTGAAAAAAAGGGGGGGAAATCCATACAAAGCGGCAGAGCGATTTGCCGCACGCACACCGAGGCCCAGAAAAAGGCGCACGAGCAAATGTACGGCCTCTCCGCCGCCGACTCCTCCGCCTCGTCGTCGCCGCCGCAGCGGCATTCTAGAAGCAACCGCCGCCGTCTCCCGCTCTTCTAATCCAGCGCGGCTCTTCTGGAAGCTCCCGGGACTGCCTTTGCTTAGGGCGGCGCGGCTCCGTGCAGCGAGCGGGATGAAGGGCCAGGCGGCCCCGGTGGCGGCGAAGAGGCGGTGGCGGTGCCTGGCGGCCACAGGCGCCGCGCTGGCGCTGCTGTTCTTCTCGGTTGTCGTGCCTCTCGCCGTGCTCCTAGGCCTACACACGCGCTTCCCGTCCGGTCCGTGCCTTATCCCTTCCAAAACCCTACCTGTTACTCCCCCCGCCCCCCGCGATCTGGGCCTCGCGTCCGGTTCGCCGGCTTGAGCACGATCTCGGGACAAGGTTCAATGACCCAATTTTTGTTGATTTTGTCATCTTTGCAGTGTATTTGGGCGACGAGAGCGCCGTGTCGGTGAGTGCCAATTGAATCTAATTAACTCATGTTTACGTTATTTGGTTTATTTAATCTAACGTGATCGTTGTTAAGATTTGCCTTGCCCCACGTTTCAGGTTTATGGCGGCAGAGAGGGTGGTAGTTGGGAGCCAAATCCATCGGAGGTAGGGGGTCCTCATCATTGCCATTTCTGGGTTATTTTTTTTCCATTTCCCTAAGTGTCACAATCACATGAGGGTGTGGTTAGGTGTGTCCGTATCTTAGATAGAATTGGTCAATGCTGGAGCATGTGGCAAGAAAATAAATCTTAAGATCAGTGATGATTAATGAATGCTTTTTTTCCAGGAAAATGACAGCACGCATGTCAACAAGGCTGTGAAGATGTTTTCACCGGCTATTCTAAAGGTTTGCAATCACACCCACCCGCAGTTGTTTGTGTATTAGTGCGTGTGATTTTGTTTAAGTAGCATTCTTGTTGTGAGTTGCTATCATGGTGTGTAGAATAAATTGTGTACCTTCAGTTATGGCCTCATGGGCAGTACTTAAGTGGAAGCGCTTTTCAGTACATGGTCCATGACCCCATGTTTTGGAAATGTTTGTCTGCTTTACTTGTTTTGTATGGCCCCCTTTTGGAGTTCTACCGCAATCAGGATACTATTTCTTTCTTTTTGGCATGTCAGAGCTCAAAGGGGTTCTGAATTGTTAATAATAGTTTGGCTGGAACCTGGAAATTTGAGTCTCATTTTCTGAATGCATGCTTTTAGTGAAATTCATGGAGGTTATGAGCAACTAATAAACTATGAAGAATGTTTTTTAGGTGAGCATATACACATGATAATTGTTATAAAAAGATGAGCTGTAATGATTTGGAAGGTTTTAATCCTCCATTTTGAGTTCTAAATTGTTATGTAAGTATGTAACAGAACGTGAATTCAGAATTCAGAGGGAGGGCATGGTATCCCGTTATATCTTTTTTAATTGCTCATTTCAGTGCACAATTTTTTTTCAAAGAGATTCTGGATCATTTTTGGTGTTAGCTTTGCACCTGTTATATCAATATTGTTTATCGATGGCCCAATACAACCAGTACAGAGGTTAAGACTATCATGATGCCAGTACAGAGCTAGTAATGTTACAGGGATTGTTATGGTACTATTTGATGAACTTTGATCCTTATGTAATGACTGCATTTTGTTTCCTTGAATTGGTGCTTGAACTGTGATATATTGTGGCTTCTATTACTTGATCCAGATTTAGTTTGGGCTACCAATATGAAGTGTTGACTAATGAACTCACCGAGTGAAAAGTAATGCAGCAAATGTTTGTGGCCATCATGTGGGAACTGACAATTCCATCTTTGTTTTATCGTGGAATTGTTCAGTTGTTACTCCATATGCACATGTCTTGGAGTGGGAAAATCACAATGGTTGGCCTAGCAAGTGCTGCAAATACGCAGATATAACTTGTTCTGGCTGAGCCAACAATGGTGGATAATTTAGCTCCATCATACAAGAATAGCACTAATAAGAAAAACATCCAACTCAATCTGTATATTGGGCGCGAACGAGGCCTCGGCCCGTTGGCGCGAGTGAGCAGCGCTCACTCCGCCCGGCTGCGTTTGAGCCTCGGCTCGCGTGGGCGCGCACGAAGGCGAGGGCTGTGCGTGTGTGAGCGTGTGTGTGTGGGTGGGGTGCGTGTGTGTGTATGTAGCTCGCCTGTTGTTTCTCTCTTCTATAATGAAATGCCAGTGCTCCTGGCCAATATTTTTTTTAAAAAAAATCTGTATATTGGGCCACCACTTGCTGTAATTATTGCCATCTATATCCATATGGATATTTCGATGATTATTTCAAGGGAAACTATTGCTGTAAACCAGATTGTTAAGAGAAAAAAAACTTCGCTTAGAATAGCGCATTTATTTAGAGTGAAGATTTTCTGAATAAAGAGTGCATTTTATCATCTGTAAATCTTGTTTATCTACCAAAACATGCATATTTTTATTATCATCTGGCCAAGTTAACTGACTATTCTTCTGACAGGACTGGACCAATACAAATGCCAGTCATACCGACACAGAAAACAATGGGATCAACAGCCATCCCAAGCTTGACAATTTGAATAGCAGTACCTCAATCTATCCAGGTAAATTGGGCTCTTTTTGTTGTCCACCTTCTTAGTTTTAAAATTTTTACAAAGGGAAAGCTTTATCTAATTCTTATTTTAATGTGCAGGCCCTCCTATCCAACGAACTGTAACTTTGGAAAATTCATTGTTACTGAATGTAAGAGACACAGTGCTTAGTAGTTTTTTTTTCCGTCATGATATCGTCCACTCTCGCTGTAAATTTACAGGCTGATGTTTACAAGAATTAATGAGAAGAGCATGCCAAATATGCTTTGATATGAAAATATTTTTTAAGAACTGTTTATGTATCATTTGTAACTTATATGCAAGGTTTTTGTAGATTACATGGCAGCGATGATGGAACCTTTTTTGCTTGATCTATATCTTCCCCTTCCTGTTGCAGATTACTGACCCTGACCTGAAGGACAATTTTGAACAAGGTTTACCTGGTGATGAGAATGTAAAATCCTGCCAGCTTGAATTTGGCAGCTATTGTCTTTGGTCTGTAGAACATAAGGAAGTCATGAAAGATTCTATAGTGAAGAGACTCAAAGATCAGCTCTTTGTTGCAAGAGCTTACTATCCCAGCATTGCAAAACTTGAGGGGATGGAAAAACTTTCACTTGAAATGAAGCAACATATCCAAGAGCATGAGCACATGCTTAGCGAGGCCATATTTGATGCTGACCTTCCTAAGATGTAAGTAATCTTGCCGCATTACTTTCTTCAGCTCTCATTATAACATATTGTCTTAATTCAAATTCCAAACAGAGCGGCTAACTTCAGAAATCAGAAGTTTATCCCACATGGAAATCTTGGGATTCTTTTTGTTCACAGTGGCCACAAAATACTCTTTACACGTCAAATGTAACAAGTGATATTTCAGCAGTCTGGCACTCTGGCTTTGCACCTGGACAACGTCACTAGTTCCTTATGCTTCTGTGCTTTGCAGCATTTTTTTTAAAAAAAAATCTATGCGCATGTGGTATCAACTATTGTATGATATGCATGCAGATACAGAAGTCATGTCTTATTGACACTTTGACAACATATCATTAGTGGTCATTCTTTGTTCAAAGAATTTGATATAGCATTACCTGAGTCAGAAATATGTTCTAATTATGTGCATTCAATAGGAGTCATGGGTAACCTGTAAGTGCACATGTTGGCTGGTACTAACATAATCCATTGACCAGTTACAGTTAATGAGTGGTCCAGGAGTCTTAACTACAGAGAAGGCTAAGGATTTACCTCTTTCCTCACATCAGATCTTGTTTTTAGTTCATATTATTTTGTGATGTGTTATATGTTTTGCATCTTTGTGGACCATAGTAATTACAGTATGTAGTTTGATTGAGTAACATTATAGTGAGTAAGCTAAAATTGTGATCTTGGGAAGTATAGTTTGCCAATAATAGTACCGGTAATCCGGTAAGTTGTATGTTGAAAGGAACTGAGTGGACTGATGCACTGATGGCTCAAAGTGAAAGTAGACATTGCCAGCAAACTTTTTTCTCGTCAAACTTAACTTCCGATAACAGATTTTGTTGCATATATTGAAGAGTTTGCTATATTGATTCTTCTCTGTTATTTTTGAAGTCATCAAGTCAATATGTTAAAGATGGATCAGACAATAGCTGCAGCAAAATCATGTGCCATTGAATGCACTAATTTTGAGAAAAAGCTGAGGCAATTGCTTGATATGACTGAAGATGAAGCTCATTTTCATGAAAGGCAGAGTGCGTATCTTTACAGGCTTGGAGTTCAGATGTTACCCAAGAGCCTCCACTGCCTTTCAATGAGATTGACAGTAGACTACTTTAAATCCTTTGTTGACATGGAGTATTCAGACGTGCAAAAGCTTGAAAATCCACTACTCCGGCACTATGTTATTTTCTCCACCAACCTTCTTGCATCATCCATGACTATCAACTCAACTGTGATAAATTCTGAGGTATGGCATTGTATATAGTGCTGGATCATGTACTTATTTGAAAATCTGCATCATGTCACTCACCAGTTCTCTTCAGTGTTTCAGGAATCTGCAAATGAGGTTTTCCATCTTGTCACTGATTCACATAACTTCTATACATTTAAGAATTGGTTCATCAGGAATTCTTACAAAGAAGCTACCATCAGTGTCCTTAATTTTGATGATTTCCAAGTAAAACATTTGTATAATAGGGAGGTTGAACAATTATCACCATCCGAGGAGTTCCACATCACCTCCCATAGCAATGCTCAAATGTTGAACTCTGTAATGAGAACTGAATATATTTCAGTGTTTGGGCACTCCCTTTTCTTGCTTCCTGAACTGTTTAGCAATCTTAGAAGGGTGATTGTTTTGGAAGATGATACTATAGTCCAGAGAGACTTGTCGCTCATCTGGAACCTTGATTTGAAAGGGAAAGTGATCGGTGCTGTCCAGTCTTGTCGAGTTAGATTAAGGCAACTCAGAGCATACTTGCCTGACTTCCCATATGATGCTGGTTCATGTATCTGGATGTCTGGAGTGAGTGTTATTGATCTCGATAAATGGAGGGAACATGATGTCACTGGTGTTCATAATCGGGTACTCCAAAAGGTTAGTATGGTAGTAACACTTAGCTGCTGTCCTTTTCTTGTATGTTTGAGGAAAACTGTGTTTTTTCAACTAATTATTTGGTTAGATTTGACATCTAAGTATGGGGCATTCATCATGGTTGAACTCTTGCTTTTTGTGTGTGTGCGCACACGCGCTGTACTGTACTGAACTTACACTACTGAATCGTGATCATAACTCATAAAATAGACCAGTTTGAAGCTTTGAACCCGTGCATTCGCCATGATTTGGTTTCCTGCCTGCAAGTTGGCAGTAGCATGGTTTCTTTAAGTTGTCCAGCCCTATTCTTTACATGTCTAGCTTGTTAAGCCAAGAGTTAGTAAATTCTTAACCTGATAAAGGTGTGCTTATGTCTCGCCTCTAACAGCTGCAACATGACACGGAGGCGTCATGGAGAGCTGCAGCACTACCTGCAGGCCTGCTTGCTTTTCAAGATCTGATTCATCCTATTGAAGACCATTTGGTCCAATTTGGTCTTGGTCATGACTATAGAGTTACTCATGGTGCCATAAAGAGAGCTGCCATACTGCACTACAATGGTAACATGAAACCCTGGTTAGAACTTGGCATACCACGGTACAGGAAATATTGGAAGAGGTACCTGCCAAGGGATGAGCCATTTATGATTGATTGCAATGTGAATCCATGAATACAGAAATTTTGTGAGTTTTAGAATTTCAAATTTGCATGGGATGGCCGATTGACATCACCATGTTCTGCAAACTATATGCATGGAAAATGCGCAATTTGATCGGAAGCGAGCTCCTTCAATGAGCACTGCACAAATTGGTGATTATTCAGGATGTTGCTGAGGTGCGAAGGAAAGTTGCTGTGGATTTCTGCAGACGGTCTACTTATTGTCGCTGAGGTGTGAAGGAGAGTTGCTGCGGTTTTTTGCAGGCAGGTGTCTATGTTCCTTTTGTTGTTCGATAGATGTACAGTGAGGATTGGATGGGACAAAAGTGCTAGAGTGTACATCAGCATCACAGATTGGTTTTGAGGATGTGTTGTAGAGTCAGTAGATTAGGTTATTGGGAATTGGGATATTACCAAAAATTTCCTGAATGTATTTTGTGCCCGTCCTGTATAACTCATGCCCGCAATTATTTTTGTTCGTTGATGCACTTAAATTCGAATTTTTTTACTGTACTAGCCCTTGGTTTTTTTTTTTGAAAATGGCCGTTGTCATGGTGAAATTGCGGAACTGGTCCCTTGCAGTCAAATTCAGCAGTCAGATTTCGCTGATTTTTTTTCATTTTCTTCGGTGCTCCTGCACTGCTAGAATTTTTTTTTCTATTTTTTAGTGCACGATGAAATTTTTTCTCAGCGTTCAGATTTCGTTATTTATTTTTTCATTTATTTTCAGCAGTGAGTTACTGATAGAATTCTTTTTTGGTGGGGCGTGGTTTCTTTTCAGCGGTGGCTGTCCGCTGGATTCGGGCGATCGGACAGGACGATGGGCCCACATGATTTTTTTACTGTAGCTGAATTTTTTTTTGCAAACATGCCCTTGTTATAGCGAATTTGTAAAATTAGCTCTACTTGGTTCAAATTCACGGGAGAATTTGCCCAGTGACACTCTTTAAAATTCGCGATTCATCAAATAACACCTTGGCCCACTGTCATAGACACAGATGGACTCACATGTCATAGGCACACCACCAAAAGCCAACGAATTGGATGTCGCTGGACTAATTTTTCCCCAAATTCACTGATAGATTTTTTTTGGTGGGGTGCGATTTTTCTTTTCCAGCAGTGACTGTGCTGGATTCAGGGGCGATCGAACAAGATGATGGGGTCCACATGAAAATTTTCACTGTAGCTGTATTTTTTTTTGGCTAACATGCCCCTCGTTGCAACGAATTTGTAAAATTAGCCACGTTTAGTCCAAATTCCATGGCCGGCGAGCGCAGAATTTGTAGTGGTCGGGGATCGCTTGATTTTTTTAAAAAAAATTCAAGTGGCCGGTAGATTCATAAAACTTAAATGACATAATAGTAAATAACATAAAACGATATGATAATACATAACATCAAAGAGGTAGCATGGCACATTCGTAGAACAAAAAAGAAATCTAACGAAGGTACTACTCGCACATGCGAATTACATTGGCTCTGGAACATGTGCATGTACATTGTCTAGGTCGCTATGGTCTGTCGATGAGCCCACCATATTAGAGCAGTTCTTCATTATATATGCCAATGTCATGCATATTCGGTACTTCTATGGAGCTCGTATGTCTTCCCACTGACTTGCGTCCATATAGTTACGGATTCGTCATGACTACCACCGTCCATGGCCGTTCCTCTTCGAAGTATCGTTCTCAGATTAAGTAACCTGGCCCAACTACAACTTCCTATAATGTATGTTCAAACTGTAGAAGTTGAAGTCTGGACTCCATGTCCCGAACAAATGGTTGGCGCTGAAGTACTCAGAAATGTAGCCCATGAAGGACTGATGGAGAATCGTGCACACGGCATATACATGGGAGCATGGCTTGTGCAACAGTGCTGACTTGTTGTATGTGCATGTCGCGACATCATGTATTGTGCACATTTGTTTACGATAGCCCCTACAATGACCATCGATAAACTTCTCCCGTAGACACACTTAAAAACTTCCGCCTAACTTCATCCATGATGCGAGCGTCGTGCGAGCAAGTTTTATTTATTTTCTTCTTTATATACACGTGCATACGTTCGGAGAACTGCATCCCCTAATCTAGATGCCTCATCGCATTCATTCCCTTGTTCACAAAGTATCCAACGGTTTGTTTCAAACCTGAAAGTTCAAGCTCCATTAATTTGGTTTTGGTGTTAATGACAAATCTAATATTGAGACTAACTCTTTTGATAATCATATATTGATTAGTCTCAATTGTTAATTAATGACAAATCTGTTTATGAGACTAACTCTTTTGTTGAGGTTAACTCTTATTAATCTCTTTTGGATGAAAATTAAAGATGGAAATATCAAAGTTTCATCTCATTGAAAAATGAAAAACCCAAGGTATGTACTCGTATTCATTTTATGATATCTTAATGCATATTTTGGATTCAAGATTAAAAGATGAACTCTACCATTATTCAGACCTCAAGATGTGCATAATATTTTCAATTCCATATTTACATAGATGCACATATATAGGGGGAGTTTGTCATTTAACTTGAAGGTTTCATTTTATTGATCTATTCTTTAATGACACATAAGGATCAAGACATTGAAACTAATTCTTGAGTATATATTTGAATTGTCTAGTTGTAGTATACTCATGGTAATATAGGATAAGCTCCAATGTAATCAAAATTGAATATGTGCATATTGTCTCCAAGTCAATTATATCTATGCACATATACATGTGGGGTTTATTCTATAGTTGATGGCTTAGAGTAATGGTCATTTCCATATAGTCCATACATTATGGATCATTACTTTTCATCAACATGAGTATATGAAAACTTGTGTAGTTAATATATACTCATATCAATTTAAATGAAAATTTAAATTGAGGTCGGTTGTCTTTTAATCATCAAAGGACATTTCATCATATGTTGATGTTGTTCTTTTGGATTAATTAAGGATAATCGATAATTCTTGAGTATAACGAAGCATTAGTTGCATCGGTTACTCAAGACACATTTATATCATTTAATTTGATTTAGGTTGTGCTCAATCGGTATTAGAGGCTTCCATTATGTGTTAATAGAGTGAATATATGATTGAGACAACCATGTGTCTTGGACTAACTATTTTTATGAGTTGTGAATGAGATAGGTTAAATCCAAATGGTTGAGATAAGAAAATAGGACAATGACGCATCAAGTGAAGATGGACGTCAAGAGGAGATCCCGAAGAAAAGAAGAGAAGAAATTCATCAAGAGATGATAGACAAAAAAGAGAAGGGTGACGATTTCAGGGAGATGTAAAAAGATCAAAGATCTTAAAAGCCCCAAGAGGATCGCGTGCGGCGGCGAAGGTATTACTAGATAGGCTAAGGACTTTCTAGTATTTGAGTCTAGTTTTTATCGCCGTACTATTAAGAGGGGTCGAGTTTTCTAGTTTGAGCTTCATCATATGTTGGTGAGCTCAACCCCCGTTTCACTCAAGCTCAACCTGTTTGGTTTTTGCATGGAGCTAACCATTTGGCATGTGTTGCGAATGGATGAAGCTCGTACCTTGGTTTTGCATATCGCTTTGATTTGCATGTGTTGCAAGTGGGATAAGCGTATGCGTTGGCTTTTGCATGAAGTTCGTATTTTGCATGTGTTGTGAATATTGAATTTATGCTTGGTTCTCGCATGAGCTATGTACTTGCGTGTGTTGCAAAGAAAATAGCTTATGCTTACTTTAATTCAATTTCTTATTTGAAGTAATTGTTTAGAGCTAAGTTTTGCATGTGTTGCAAAGAAAATAGCCCATGCTTACTTTAATTCAATTTCTTATTTGAAGTAATTGTTTGGAGCTAAGTTTTGCATGTGTTGCAAAAGGAGAAGGCTCAAGCAATTTGTGTTTATGGAGTATGCATGGAGCTAAGATTTGCATGTGTTGAAAATAGAGAGCTCATGTATTTGAGTTTATTTTGTTTTTGCTTGAAGCTAGGTTTTGCATGTGTTGCAAAACGAGGATGCTCAAGCAAGTTGGATTTGGAGTTTACATGTGATTCTTTGAAGCATGTGAATAGTATTTACAAATGTGTTTTACAAATTATTTTGATCATGAGTTGATCATCACATAGTTCAAGTTTGTTGACCCTTGCTAGCTTGTAGTCATGCTTTTGATCAAGTCTATGTAAGGGATTTCGAGAAAATCAAAGTTAGACTTAAATGACTACATTAGAGTCTTTGTTTTTGTGATTTTAAAAAATATCTATGGTTGCTTAAATCTTGAAAATGAGTGGAGATTATAGCCCTCGTAATAAGCTTCGCATAGAGTCCAAGATCACCTAAATCGGAGTTTGGAGTCTAAAGTTATGATCGTTTTTCTGAGTGTCGTCTGTGCTGAAACAGCAGGTGCGATAGTACCGCAAAAACGGTACTACCGCTATTTTCATGTCGGTAGTGCCGTGGGTACTGTAGCAACAGCTAGTTTCAGCACTTTTAATGTCCGTTTTGCCCCCCAACGGCTAGTTTTCTTTGTGAGGCTATAAAAAAGAGATCATGGGGGGGCATTTGCTGGTTGATTGAGCATTTTGGGTGAGGTGGTTCATGTGTTGAAGATCTCATTTGTGTATTGGCTCTTGTGTGAGTTTTTGGGAGGTGGTTTGCATGTGTTGCATTCCCGCAAGTTGATTTTGAGTTAAGAGTGAGACTAATTGCATGTGTTGCAATTAGGAGTGGGTTGAGATCTCTTGTGCATGTGAATTGCACTTGAGGAGGAGCTTAGGTGCATGTGTTACACTAGGTGATCACCGGAAGCGCATGTGTTGTGCTAGGTGAAGCTCGAGCGGAGACTCGGTTTATTACTCTTGGAGGTTGCCGCCTCCTAGACAGCGTAGAGCGTCGTGCGCGGAAGCTCTCGAAGGAATTGTGAGAAGCCCCGGCGAGTTTGTGAAGGTTCGAGTTGAGCCTACCCGAAGGGGTGAAAAACTCCCACTAGTGGAATTGAGGCGGGTGCTCATTGTGGAGCCGGTCCAAGAATTGGGCTTGCCTCAACGTGGACTAGGGGAGACCGGCAAGTCTCCGAACACCACGGTAAAAAGTATTGTGTCTCTTGTGCTTGCATTGTATTCGTTATTTATATTCAAGCAATTTACATTCGTAGAATTAAATTGATTGATTACTTGTCTTTATTCTTGTTAGAGACATAATTAGCTAGTGCACTTAGTGAGCCTAGTTGACTTAGTCTTAATTGTCAAAACCTTAGTTTATCACTTCCGCATTTATTATCATATAGGTTTTGACATAAGGGTACTTATGCGAGATTTTAAGTAATCGTAGAAAAGTAAATAATTTTTAAAAGCCGCCTATTCACCCCCCTTCTAGTCGGCATCCTCGATCTTACAAGGCCTCCTCCACTAATTGGGTGGGACCGAACCTCCTTCAGAACACCATTGTAAGCTTGCGACATATTAGTTGTCGTTATGCTGTACCTTGCGCTGTCTGTATCGTAGAGTAGGGACCACTTCTCTAGTTCTGGAGCATGGAACTGAACCCATTGTAAGAAGTTGTTCACCTAACTCTCTGTAGACTCCATCGCATGTTTTGAGGTCTCGGTCTCCTCGTCGAGCACTCTCTATATATCCTCGAACTTTCTCATCTGGTTTTGCATGTAGAGTCTCTTAAATGTCTTCATGACTTTTTGTTGTGGAACCTCTTATGCAGGTTCGCGGCAAGATACCTCATGCAACAGCAATTGATGACGTCATTTCATTTGGTACAGTGGCTGTGTCATTCTTTGCATAGTGCTAATGGCGGGCACTAACCCAGCATATCTATCCGTGATTAGGCATACGTTCGGACAGTCTTAGACAACAACTTGCTTCATATGCTAGGAACCACAACCAGCTCTCCATGTTCTCCCTTATCATGATTGTATAAGCCATCGGGAGTAGCTGATCGTTGGCGTCCGCAGCGATTGCCATCAATATGATGCCCTATACTTGTCGGATAGGAAAGTACCATCCATGGTCAGCACAGGCTGACAGTACTTGAAGCCTTGAACGGCTGGTCCGAATACTCAAAAAATACGGTCTAGGATGAAACGGTTGGGACCCTTCATGGGGTGCAGGGTATTCATCTTATTAATGTAGGTCCCAGGATTGGTTTCAGCAATCTGGTGAATTATCTGAGGAATAAGATTGTACGCCTCTTCGTACATGCCGTAGATCATTTCTAGAACTTTCTTCTTCGCCCGCAACACTTTACCGTAGCTAACAGGATATCCCACCTTGTTAACCACATTAGCCATCAGTAGCTTCGGTGAAATGGTCACGTCCGCTGTGATCAAGTGAGAAATCAGGCTGGCCACATATGAGGACGTGATATTTCTATGCTTCTGCAGTGGCTCAGCAAGCACACATGTATGATCCGTCAAGACAGTTATCCTAAAACCCGAACTCTTACCCTCACTCATGATCCATGCACTTCATAATGTGCATCTCTTGGTTGGACCTATATACCCAGTATATGCGGCTGATGTTTACCGCATATCTTACAATTTCTTGTTGTACAACACTCTTTGTAGGGAAGTGTTGCCCTACAAGCAGAGTGTCCCGTTTGAAGGCCCAATCAGTGCCAGCTTCGTCTGGCAACATGAGAAAAACCATCGCTAGATCATTGAGCCGCGAAGACACGTACTTCACATCAGTGGAGCTGCATTGTTATCTCCACTGCTATCCATGTAGATGTCCTCATCAGCATCGGATATTACTTCATCTGCCATGGCTTCCAGGTGCTCGTGGCAGTCAATGCGAGCGAACGACTACTGCCTAATGTCTTCATTCGACTGAAATTTATTCGCCCTAGTGTCCTCACGGATGCCCCAGAGGATGCTTTGACGGCGATGCCGCCGCTCCTAGAAGGACTTGAGGTTTGTCCTCTGTTCAGAAAGTGCACGTATACTATCGGCTGATGGTGTATCTCTCCCTGAGGATTCATCACAATTTCTATGTATCCCCCCACATTGTACTTCCTGCGATCTTGCATAGGTCCTATAGTTAGTGGAACCTCCCACAACTCTGGCATGTATCACCTTGATTACATGCTTCTTTCGGGCAATCTCTTGATCAAATGCGCTCCTCACGCACGTATGGAGAACGGCCAGACTCGTCTCCATCAGACCCGAAGCCCAGATCAACTTCCATTCGCAATTCGAAAGATCCACCCCATATAAACCCTCTCGAACAACGCCGTCACCATAAAACACGAACAAATCTTGAATATCAACCATTTAGTACCTACCATAGCAAAAGACACAAGCACGAGCGCATTAAACATTAATGTACAATTTAACATATTCGTAATCAATAGTAATATAGCAAATGCATAAACATCATTTTCATGTGGTATTGTTAAAATAATTACACACTGTTACTTATGTCTCGCATCATCAATTCATGTACTACTCATCTCACCATTATTTCATGCACTGCTAACTCGCCTAATATTGTCATAACATATACTAATAACTACAAGAACATTATACTAAGTATACACAATTGTTTATGCCTTCTATCATCATTTTATGTACTACACATTACGCCATAATAGTTATTTTTACGTACTAATACGACAACTAATGAATATTCAAAACTAATATTAGACCAATTATACCCCTTTTCATACACCTCGTATCATCGTTTTATGTACTACTCAATACACTACTACTGCCATTTTATATAGTACTCATTATGCTATTACCATTATTTAATGTGCTACTTATTGTATTAATACCATGGCTTTGTGTACTGCTAATTACAAAATGTTGTACTAATTATACTAATAATATAGTAATCATATACAAATCTTCGTAAAGGTTCCGAACTAACCTTTCTAAAGCTCTTCTGAAGATTACATAATCCCGACCAATGTACAAACTAACCTTCCTGAAGAATGCTTGCAAAATACGAAAATATAAACTCCAAATAAATCTCTACAAAATATGAACACTGCAAAAATTCCTCTAGAAATACACTTCCAAATTTCTTTTTCCATCTCTTTTTCCCTCTATTTTTCCCACCTCTTCTCTCTTCTGTGAAATATCCCAAAAATGTCAAAAATGGATTTATTCGAATTTATTGGATTTACTTGAATTTTTTCCCCGAATTTTCTGATTTTATTTGAGCCATTTTTAAACCCCTTCCCAATTTGGCAACCCTCAAATTTACGCTTTCCCGTTTCGAAAATGCGCTTTCCTTTCCGGCCCGTTTCCTTCAAGGTACTCTGTTTCACCCGCCGCCCTTGTTGTCGTCGTCTTCCCCATAGCCACCATACTTTCGTAGCGTTCATGAGACCTTAGTTGCACCACCATTACTGCCGCCATTTACTCCTTTGATCATTGCCTCATCGCCACAGAACGTTAAGTCGCCATGCATCAAAGGTCACCCTCGGCCGACTCAAACCTTTTCCCGCCCGTTCGTTGCCCTCTCTCTCCTCCCAACACGCAAGCATTTAATCCTTCGCCGAGCTCCATTTCTCCCCGTACCGAGCTGGTGAGCGCCTCATCTACTTCCCCGCACTCTCCTCGTTCTTTTCCGCAAATTGTTTCCTCCCTTGGAGCCGTCATTCGCCCTCGCGCAGAAGCTTCTTCTCCATCTCTGGTCCTCACCGCCGTCCGGCCGCTCCCCTTTCTCTCTTCCCCATTTCTCCACCTCCCTGAGTTCGCCTTAAGCTCCTCCTTCTCCCTCGTCACTCCATTCCTTCCACCGTGCGCTATTTCGCCGGTTCGCCTTGCTTCTTCCCCGGCTCTGGTCAATCTCCGCCACCACGTCTCTCTGGCCCCTCGCCGAACCCATTCTCCCCACCTTCGAAGTCACCACACCTTCCTCTCCCGTTTCCGATAGGTCTTCCAAGCTACCGAGCCTCCGTTCGCCGAATTGCCGATCGTCTTCCCCAGCTCCGGTTCCCTTTTCGCCCGCGTCTGTCTTTGTTTTTTTGTCTCATTGCTTTTGCCCCACACGCCATCCACCTTTCGGTCACGGCCCCGCGTCGCCAGAACTCCCACTGTCCGGCCCACATTGTCGGCCACTCCTCCCGCACGTGGGCCGCAGGCCAAAATCCTTGTGCAGCCCATTTCCTTTTTCTTTTGGATTTTATTTTCGGGTGTAATTCACATTTGAAAGCCGAAAATTAGTTAAAAATCCCAGAAAAATTCCCAAAAAAATTCCCAAAAATCCAAAAATGCCAAAAATACATGTTCTTGATCAGTTCGAGCCGCCGAGTCCAAAAATGATCTCCGTTTCGCCATACCAAGTCCAAAAAATTCCAAAAATGCCCCTAAGCTCCGTCCCGGCTATTTTCTCTCCTGTTCCTTTTTCCGTTTTTCTTTCTTTTGTTGTTTTATTCGTTTATTTATGGGTCTTTCTTTTTCGCGTTAGATCCAACGTCAGAGAAACCTTTAGCGCAAATCTCGGGACAGGAGCGGACGTTGGAACTGTACCCGAAGCCAGAGCCGCTCGGGACCAGACACGACATCGACCGTCTCTCGTTAGGCGAACCTCTAACCTCGCAAGGCAAGCCACACTCCTTGAATATGTTTGATCCCATTATTCCGTATAATTACTGTATGTATTTAGTTATTGCATTTGTCTGTAAATAGAGTAGAAATCTAAAAAGGAGCTAGTTTGGAAAGACTTGACTAGTTAAACCCATCCCCTTGTTAAAACCCTGTTGAACATGTCATATTCAATTGTAACCCTAGGTTATCAATAATGAATTACCGTAGAGTAGCTATATTAATGAACATTACTTTCCCTTTTATTGTTTAAAACCCCCGGGTCTCGACTCGGGGCACATTTATAAAATCTGCTACGGTTTGGGGGATAGTATTGGGTGGACCACGGAAGGTGGATGCTGGCCCAATCCCCAAACCGATGACAAGCCCAATGTGGTGTGGAAAGGGTACAGGAGGTACCGGTGGTGCGGTGTGCATCGGGCTATGTCTTCGGCAATTAAGGATCAACCACTGGGCAAAGTAAATAACTCAGTCCCCTCTCAACCACAAGTTGGGTTGGTCAGCTCTGTTGGCCTGATTCACGTAGCCCGGTATATTGTCTTTCCCCTTAGAATGCCTACAGGTGGGGTCCCCATTCTCTGTGGAGGAATGGGTAGCGTTTTGGTTTTTAAGGTGAAACGGAATGGTGCGGCCATTCGGCGTTTTTCACAACAGTAGGTTTCCTCGATCGGTCAGGTCGTGAGGCCCGCTTTGGCCAGTGGGTTCTTGGAGGCTGAGGATGTGCACCGCCTACTGGGTAGGAGCTAAAGAGGGGAAATTCAATGAAAGGTTATGTTAATCTCGGTCCGGCCGTATGCATAAAAGTTGCATGTTGATCTATAGTGGCACTAATGACCGTAGATATCTTGTGGGTAAAGTTGAGTAGCTCTGCAGAGTGATCTAAATGGTATTCGAATACGCCGTACTTCCGGTTAATGAAGTTGGGTTAATTTCGGGTGATTCCGGTAACTGAGCTTGAGTAGCTTTAATAATAAAACTTGCCGCAACCTGGATTTTGTTAATAAATCAGTGATGGTGTTGTGATCATGATATTAATTGATTGATTTATATTTCTTTTATACTATACTTAACCCTAGCTCATGCATCTACCAAATATTTAAACTTGTGCCAATTCCCTGAAACTCCGTGCATGTAATATTCAGAATTTCCGTGTGGTTTGTTGAGTACGGTTGTGTACTCACCCTTGCTCCAAATTCCCCTTTTAGATTTCAATGAAGCTGACGAGATCCAGAGGGACGTAGATGGCGATGTTATTTGGTTTTGAAGGCCTTGATCTATCTGCTCAAGCCTTTCCTGTGGTTGTTTTTGGTAATGTATCTGGTGCCAGCCGTACCTTTGTAAAACTCTGGCCGTTAGGTCCTTAATTTATCTATCAAATATTCGCATTTGCTTTTATCTGGCAATGTACACTTGGTTACCTACAGCTAAATTTCTAGGTAGCTGTGAAGGTATTTATACGCACTCCCCCTAAAAAGAGCGGTTCGTTACATTCTGCCTCTCAGTTCATACTGCTAACTGAGAAGCAGTCAAACTCTCTCACTCTTACTCCACTTTGTTTCTCTTGTTGGATGCCTGATGCAAACCTTCACAAGAGGTGAGATTTATAGTGCCTTTCTGCGCACATACACCGGAGAAGTGGCCATTGGTTGGTGCTTTCGGTGCGCGATCGAGACACAATGACGCGATGTAAGGCATAGACATGCAAAACGCCGCTCACAGCTGAGCACACGTAACAGTCCAGGGCCTCCAGCGGGTGACGAGTTGCCCGGCCAACCAGCCAACGAGGCGCGACGCCTGTGCGGTGCCAGCCTGAGGCCCCTCCTCCAGCGCGCGACGCGTCAGCCTGACCCCGTGCCAGCAACGTGCAAAAAGGGAGGCCTGTACTGGGGCTAGCCATTTCAGCGGACCGGAGGTGCTGGATAACCCCGAATCTAGCGGACGGCCACTGCTGGAAAAGGCGAGCGCTAAAAAATAAAAAAATTCCAGTGGTACCTCACCGCTGAAAATAAATGAAAAAATAAATAGCGGAAACCGGCAGTTGGAAAAAAAATTACGCCCTGTACTGAAAAACAGAAAAAAAATCCAGAACTGCGAGAACGATGAAAAAAAAATCAGCGGAAGCCGGCCGCTGGATTTGGCTGTAGGGGCAGTTATGTAATTTCGTTGCGACAACGGCCATTTTCGCATTAAAAAAACAGTCAGGGGCCTAGCACAATGAAAATTTCCTTAAATTCACGGAATGAAAATTTCGTTATCTTCTTCCAAAGGGATATCTTGGATTCTTCATAGTATTTGTGTGCTCCTGTTTGTTCTGTTCAGTGCTCATTTTTCATGGCTCATCTATATTTAAGCATGCATTTGATGCCTGACCGTACCTGGGCGAGTCTTGAACGCAGGCTGCTCCTCGTTTCGCCTGGCTGCAACTTGCACGTACAATCTCTGTCCAGCCTTCTAACTCTAATCTCCATTTTGATTAAAAACGAATGGAAAGGCAAATGAAGACAGCATAAACATTAATTCAAAAGTAGTAAAAGTTGCTGTAGGCACTTCAACCTTCATGCGAACAAGTAGCGCATATACCAGAGCTGGTCACTGACAAGTTGGCCCAGCAGCCACAGTGCATTTACTTGTGTGAGTGTCTTTGTGAGCCAACTTGCGAGAGACCAGCCAGGCATGGCACGGGTGATAGCTTAGTAATGCACCATCACCGTGTACTTATTGGTACGAATCGATTAACTAATTTAGTTAAGCCCGCGCGTGTGGCGGGGCGCACCACGTCCACATGGAGACCGCGTAGAGCGGGGCGCCCTTCCACCCCAGCCGCACCGTGCCGTCGTGGTCATCCGCCACCGTGTATCCCAGCCCCGCCGGGCACGCCCCTGACAGCAGCTGCGCTCGCCCGCCGGCACCGGCGCGCAGGAAGCCGTGCCGGGCGAGCTCCGCCGGCCAGCTGCCGAACCTCTCCCCGCGGCAGCTCCGCGTCGGCCCGCCGACCGCCAGCACGTTCCCGATCTCCCTGCCCAGCACGCCGTGCTCCACCAGGTGCCTGCTCGCGTCCTCGTCGACCGGCCGCGACGCGCCCATGGAGTCGAACAATGCCGAGTAGTGATGCAGCGCGGAGACGAAGCGGTCCAGGAAGTGGCCGTGGCCGCCGTCCCCGGCCGGGCCTCTCTCCTGCTCCACCAGCGTCAGAACCTTCGGCTCCAGCCACCGTGCCAGCCGCATCGTGGCGCCGTCGTCCCCGGCCGCGTCATACATGGCGTGGCGCAGCCAGTGCACGGCCACGGCCTCCCCTGGCCTCTTGCTCGGCAAGTCGGCGATCGCGTCGACGTCTCCTGGCCGCTTTGCAACGGTGTAGAACTCAAACGGCATGCTCAACTTGTTCGCCAGCCCGGCGAGCTGGTTGCCGGTGTCGTGCAACACCGACGCCGACATGCCGAAGCCGGTCACGCGGAGTACCGGCGGGCCGCCCGGCCGAGCCGACAGCGCGGGGAGCAGCGATAGCCACTGCAGCGCGCCGCCAGGCACGACATCGAGGTCGACAATGTGGACCAGGCGCTTGCCGTGGAAGGCCTCCAGGATGGCCTGGTTGCACGCCAGGTAGGCGAACCTCGCGAACGGCGCGACGTTGTAGAAGGCCCGGAACGCGGCGTGGATGGCCGCGCACGGCGGCGAAAGGGGCGCGCAGATGCCAACCCACGAGCCCATCAGCCGCGCTGCCATGGCCCTGGCGAAGTAGGCCACGAGCCGCTCGCCGCACGACGACGCATACGGCGAGGCCATCTGCGACAGCTCGAGTAGCGCCCCGTTGGCGTCCGCGAGGTTGCCCACGGACATGGTCACCGCGCACTCCATGAGCAGGGCGATCATCCGCACACCGTGGGCCTCCTCATCCTCCTCCTCGGCCCTCGCCACATACTTCCGCTCTTCGACCGCGCCGTCGCCTCCCTCCTTGGACACCCCCTTGCACGCCCCTAACTCCACCTGCTCGGCTGTCTCGGCCGTCACCGTCTCGACGAACTCCGGCGAGTCCTTGCCGGTACAACGGTCATTGGCGTTAACAAATCCGTGGTGATGAGGCAAGAAAGGGTGTGGCGCCAGTGGCAGGCTGATGCTGCCAGTACCAGTGCTGCTGCTGTACAGGTACTGTTGGTCATGGAACTGCATCAAGCCTAGAGGATCATGCATGTCTGAGCCTCTTCCTGTCATGTAGGTGACTGACCATCAATCAACTAGGGTTTTGCTTTTGCATAGTTAAAGAGAAGATTAGCAAAGAGAGAGCAATGACTATATATATTGAGTGTGACTTAATAATGCTAGTATATGCATGCCATGGTGTATTACTAGGTCAACCTGGAAACGAGTGGCAACGTGAGAGGAAGCTACACGGCAGGAATCTGAGAAGCAGCAGCCTGATGATTCGCTGAGCTGTACTCAGATTGGCCGGTAGGCTTGGCCGGCACAATGAGCTGCTGGATTTTGGTGTTTATTTGGGAGGGGGTGGTCGGTAAGCTCGGGTTAGCCACTGGTTTTACTGCAGATTTAAGAGAAATTTTACGGCACATTATACCGGTAGTATATAGTGGGTAATAGAAATCAAATCTATCCGTTGATTTGTTAAGAGTATTTCTATAACTCTACTACCAGAGGAAGTATAGATAAATTCTAGCTAATCTGATCTATTAGATCGAAAAGAATGAATGGTTTATATTGAATTTAGTATATCACGAGAGAGCTCTAGATTTAAGTAGGTAGAGTGCTGAGGTGTGTAGGATCCGGAATGTCCAGAAAATTCAGATGGGGATTTCTTAGGAGCAGGGCAACTCTGTATCTATCTGTGTAAAGAAAACACTTGGGTTAATAACCATTGACATTGACACTTCAAATTAGAAGTGATCACAATTTCACAACCATTTCATTGTGACGTGTGATTTTTGTACGAAAATGTGGGAGAATGCATGCTTTTTTCTTGTTAATCCCTAGAGAGGTTTATTTACAACTAATATTGATGCTTGTGACGTACATTCCTATGTGCTGCACGGAGAAAACCGAAACCGAACTAGAACCCCCCAGGAAAGATCTCACAAGATGACAATGCAATTAAAAATCAGTTAAAATGGATTAGACTGGAGTACTGCTAATTATGTCCGGTGTTTCGCACTCACAAAAAAATCATGTATATTTTTTTACAATAGAAAATGCACATCGTCGCAAACTTTTTCCGTTCCTGTGTGCCAATCGCTTGGTTAAGGACAAAGCGTAAAAATGTAATATATGAAACCAAAGTAACCATGCTGTTAACCAAACAAAACCATGGTTTAGTTTATATATTATACAATGCTGTATTGTTTGCCATAGATATCTGCTAATCATAGTTCTGGGTTCTTCCCGAACCAGCTAAGCTTAAAATTGTCTCCGAGTTTCCCCGTAAGCATTGGGTCAATTAATTAAGAAATGCACTCTAAAATCATGAGAAGGATCGATAATCCAAGACCATGCTTACCTGATCGATTACTCTACTAGATGCAAGAATTAAGAAGAAGCAAATTAAAGAAGCACTAGCTTCTTTTGCAATGATGAACTGGCTTAGTGAACATCGAAAGTGCCGTTGGCTTCAATGTGGGAGGCAAACTCAAGGATGAATATGATGACTACTAAACTAGCTCATGCAGCGAATCAATGGCACTCTATCAATTAAGAGCTTCAGATATGGCCGGAGTAATTGTCAGCAACATCATCAAGCCCTCGCGCTCATTCCTGCCTCCACATGTCAAACTCATTTGTTTCCTATGTGCTAACTGCTAAACAAGCAAGCTCTAGCTTGCCAATTTGACCTGGTATTCGTGATAATTAAGGCCATGGGTAGATCGTACTATATAATTCATGAAATAGTGGATCAGATTGACACGGGTTGAGTACAATCATCGATGACAAGCTGATGCCTACCTCATGCCTTGTTTGCACATGCATGGCCATATGCAGGAGATATCACTAGTATATTACAGAGACAAACCTGGCAAACAGGCGACGAGTAGAACAAAATGTAAGTTAATGATTGAATAAACTTCTAAATCCATGTAGCATGCTGCCGGGGACCAAGGCCAAGCCAGCAATTCCGCGTGAATCTACCGACTCCCTGTATATATCTGCATAAACATATGCTTGTCTATTAGCAATTGCACGGGCACATCGAGCTAGTTGGAGAGCAAGCTTAGCATCAGAAGGGCTAATCCGCTAAGCGAAGTTTCAGCTAGGGATTATAGAAAGCAGATTTTAAAAGCTGGATTATAAAAGCTGGATTGTTAAAAGCTGATGACTGTTTGGTAACCCAGATTATAGTGTATTTGGATTGTTGTTTCTGCGTGGCAAAAGTCTGTGGTACTCTCGGCCTGTTTTGTTGCCTTCTTTTGCTGAAAGGTGGAAGGGTATTATGGTCTTTTGTACAAAAAAAAGCTAAGGAAAGCTCCTCCAAGGTGGATTGTGGGATTCTAACAATCTGGACTCCGGATTGTTACAATCTAAATTAAAAGCTGTCTGTTTGTTAACCTTCCAACTTTTAAAAGCTGCTTTCTATAATCTCTAGCTGAACAAACAGGCCCTAAGCAACAAGTAGTGGAAACTGACTGCTAGAGTAGTGTGATACTGGGTCAAAGATGGCTACTGCTGCTGCATGTCTTTTTACATTTACAGCGGCAAATGACTGCTTACATAGTTACATCAGGAGATTATTATGTAGTCTTGCTCCGTATCTCATCGATCGAGGAAGACGAGTGAAGCAACAGCATACGCTACTTTGCTTCCCCCCGAGATGGGAAAATTTTGTATACGATACAAGTCTCAATCCTTATTTACAAAATGATACAACATATTCTCGTATTTACGAAAAGCACAACCATTACCGAAATTAGAATTACAAATACTGTTTCCCGGAATCACCAAAACCAGTAAATAAGTTTTTGGAATCACCAAACCTGATAATACCATATTTGTAATCACCAAACCCGGTAATGGGGGGCCCACCCCATTACCGGGTTTCTCAAAACCGGTAATGGCCTGGCTTTGGGACCCACATGCAATTCCCGATTGCATGGCATCACTCAAACTTCGATGAATAGGATGACAGATGTACATGCTGTTCTCAAATTTGTTCCAAAATAGCGTTAGAGAAGAATTTGCTAGCACCTGATGGTGCGCTAGACACAAAATGTCATGGAAACGCCTCTTTTTCCATATACTTTAAGATCTCAAAGAATCTACAGCTCTAGAATATGTGCTGCGCCTTTGTCGACTTAGCAATAACCAAAGGAAGAGATGACAATGTCTGCTTCTGGTTCTTGGTCAGCGAGATGAAAAGCTCAAGGATTGAACAATGTCCTTGAAACTACAGTAAAAGAATGAATTCTGAGAACGTTACAATTCAGGAGAACACAATCAAGAAAGATGGAGGAGCAGATTAAGCTGCTTAGTTGACAAACATCATTCTTTAAGAACCAATAGAGGTGCATTTTCAGTTGATATTATGACTACTTGCAAAAATGCACATTTGCTTCAAAATTCTTAAAAGGTGTTGCATTTCCAGTTGATATTATGACGAATAGACAGAATTGGCATTTCTATTGCAAGAGTCAGTCTCCAGCCATGCAATCGGTGGGACCCAGGCCATTACCGGTTTTGGGTAACCCGGTAATGGGGTGGGGCCCCCATTCCCGGGTTTGGTGATTACAAATATGGCATTACCGGGTTTGGTAATTCCAAAAACTTATTTACCGGTTTTGGTGATTCCGGGAAACAGTATTTGTAATTCCAATTTCCGGTAATGGTTGTACTTTTTGTAAATACGAGAATGTGTTGTATCATTTTATAAATAAGGATCAAAACTTGTATCGTATACAAAATTTTCCCTCGAGATGTCGTAACTGCAGGAGTGGATAAGATTTGCTGCTTCATTCGATCTACTTAATTTAATTATCAATATATTTTTAAATATTTAATTTGGATATATGAAAATCATATGTGCAGATTTATCTTGAAAAACACTTTTATAATATTATAATTTTATCGAGTTTTACAAATATATGATAATAAAAATTAATAATCAATGTTGTGTTTCGAAAACCGTGTCAATGTTTAAAAAGAACTCTTTAGGGCTGCTGGTAGGGTTTACAATACCAAAATGCTATGGAAAATCACCAGCAGCTCGGTAGAGATTATCGTTGAAAATCGCTCAAAATTGAATGGTTTAGAAGTCAAACTCTTTAAACTCGGCAGTAAAAAAAAAATCAAAAATCGACTAGTTTAGGGCAGCCTGCTAACTTTAACTAGTTTGTATGGCTTAGTTCTTAGGCTGTTAATTCTCATTCGAGAGGGGTTGTCGATCTGTGTGCATTTGGTCCTGCCACTTGGGCATTACATTTTGCATTGCGTTCATCATGGATTCTCGATTTTAAGTTAACAACATCACCTCGTTCAAAGTTGGCCAAATCAATGAGCTGACACACACACACAAAAGGATAATTAACTGAGATACCATAGTGTCTGATCACCATGATCTAAACCGGGTATTTTCTCTATATATTGTGTGCGAAAAAGTTTTTTATTTTTTTGATGTCGAGTTTAACTAGTTTACTAGCTAGTTCAGACAAGTTTGAACTGAAATTCAAACTAGATTTGCTTTTTTTTATGACAGTTTGATTGTAGATATATGTTGATTTTGTATATAAATCAGCAAAGCATGTGACCTAAACTTATTTAAAATCTTTGAATTCAAGTATTTTTTCAAATATATGTCTTTCATTTGAATTGTTATAGATTGGCATATACCCTAAAACTAAAATTTTGAAAAATACATCCAAATTTGGCTTGAATTTACACATTTCAAATCATGGTGCAATAACACCATGGTGTCCCATTTCAGCATACTAAACGAACTAGAAATAGGAAAAACATTTTATACTCCTAGGCGTAGTTACTCTCAAATCTGATATACCACCTAAACACTTGATATGCTCATTTATAGCGTACAAATGAAATATTGAAAGGGAGTCCTATGTTTTTAGTGTATTTTGTGAATATATTCATGCATAAAAAGGAGTATGTTTAAAAAAATATATATACCACCATTGTATGTAAGGCCATCGAAGTGGTATGAATTCTTTTCCAATGGTGATATGTATATTTTTAGACATACTCCTTTTTATGTGCGAACAGAAAGATATTTGCAAAATATGCTAAAATCCATAAACTCCCTTGCAATTTTTCATATGTACTATATTTTTTTAGATATACTCCTTTTTAAATGTGAACCTGAAGGTATTTGCAAAATATGCTAAAATCTAGACTTGTAATTTTTTCATGTGTATTCGATACCTTTGGCTGTAAACTGGGGTCTTTGCCTATTAAATATTTAGGTATCCCATTGCAATTTGACAAATTGTAAAGAGGGGATATCCAACCTTTGGTAGATAAAATTTTGAAAAGAATAGTAAGCTGGAGGGGTAAATTGCTTTTGAACGGTGGTAAGATTAATTAAATTCTCTAGCTAGTATCCTAATTTACTTGGTTTCTTTCTTTAAATTCCTAAATAGACTCTAGACATAATAAACACTCAAATGGCTAATTGCCTGTGGGATTATTTTTAATGTCATCATCAGTACTTTTAGGAGGACTCTATATGTCATTGTTAATAAAAAAAAGGGAAAACTATCCATGCGATTTGGGATGGTTCTCAACTCATATGTATTTTTAGGAGGACTTTTCTGATGACACGATGTTAAGATGGTATGAACTAGAGGAAATTGCTTATCAAATTGCCTTGCATAACCACAAAGATGCTTTAATTTGGCAATATGAAAGTATGGGCGTTTTCTCTTCTCTCTACTAATATAAATTTGTAGTTGGTGGCAGCGATCCGTTCTTCCTAGCCCCTCTCCCCCTACCATATCTTCAATAATGGTCGGTCATTATAGCTAATTATTCTTTCCGGATTTACAGTCAGCCATATCTCTCTAAATATGGCTGATTATTATAGCAAGATCCCTGATTATTGCTGGTAATTAATAGCGGCCAATCATTCCTTTTATACTCTATATATGTTGTACAGTTTTCACAGAATCAATCAAAGAGAATTCATTCAAGATCTCCCATGTCGTGCCGCCGCGGCGAATGAACTCGACGAACTGATCAATAAGTGACGGACCAACGTACATGGCCGTGAGGCACAGGAGGCCGAGCGTCGCGATCAGTAGTAACTGCGGCCAGAAGGACAGCCAGAGCGCGACGCCCAAACAAAGCGTACAACGCTTCGGCGCGGTTGCCCGACGACACCGGTGGAACGTCGGTGGCGGTGAGAGAGTAATTGGCATACCCCTTGGAGATAAACGGGTTGATTCAGCTAAACATCACGAGAGGAACGACGCGGCGGTGTAAGGCGTGGCGGGTGTCTCGGCGCTGGTGTTTTCTAGTTCACCTTCATGGGCTCCGGTGTCATGGCCGGTGAAGCCAGTAATGGCTAGGTACGCCAGAGGCATGGAGACGAGTAGGCCGGCAAAGGCGAGAGGGTCATCTAGGAAGAGCAGTGAACCGTCGGCGCAACGGACCACCGCCGAAGCGGAGAAGAGCGCAGCGCCGAGGGTAGTGGCGATCCAAAAGACGCGGAGATGCAAAGACTGGGTGACGGTGGTGACCCCTTTCTCTGAGGCGATTGACCACGCGGCCATGGCATGTGCGACGAAGTGGGCGGCGAGGAAGGCTGACTCCACAGCGCGCCATGGCGTGCTCGGCAGGAGGAAGCATGCGAGCGCGAGGAGGACGGCGGACGCCCCGAGCGCGGCCACGTAGCGGCCAGTGGTCCGGAATGGCGGTGGCCAAGCGGCGAATACTGCGTTTCTGGGAAACCCGTGTCGCCCCTATGAATGCGGTGGATGACGAGGACGAGCGAGGCGACGAGGAAGATGAGGTCGACGGCGCCGAGGAGCGCACGCTGCAGGCATGGCGAGAGTAAGAGGAACGTGAGCTGGTAATATAAATTGCAAAAAGGGATAAAAATAATTGATTGATTTTTGAGATTAGTAATATATATTGCTACGTACAATATATTTGGTTTTAATTCATACCGGAGAAGAAACCATAAAAACTCTTATATTTGGAAGAAATAGATGTTTGATCTTGTAGCACAATTTTCTTTTATTGTTTGACCTTTATGTTTCGTTACCAATTTTATTTTTTTTAGCAACGCACGGGCATTGATATAGTAAATCTTTATATGCAACTAGCTTAATGAATATGCTTTGCTATAGATAACAAAAATAATATTACCCCCAGCACATTGAGTCGGCATCATCAGGATCAGCTTGCCCAGCACATGCCCTCAGCTCTGCTTCCGCGTTCGGTCACATGGGCCTCCATGCTATCGACTTCGCGACACATTCGGAACTGCTTTAGTATTTTTATATTTTTTGTTGGATATTTTTTTGGAAGATAGAATTTGTTTGTTAGTATATTGTTTTTATATTAGAGAATATTTAGGGAGATGGAACGTGTTTGTTTGGCAGTGGTTGAGCTCGGTTAGGATACAACGGCGTGACGCGGCTCAATCGGGACCTTCCACGTGGTGTGCAGCCAACGGCGCAACGCGGCACGGCTAACCTCGGCCATACAATCAAATCCGATGGCGTAGATTCCAGGTTTCATGATATAGGCCGGCTACGAGCTGATTGGGCCAAAATTTGGGCTGAGCCCTAAGGGGTTTCGGCCCTAGAACCAGCAAACGAATTTCTAAGTTTTTTAATTAATTTAATTTTAAAAATTAAACAAAAGCCAAATAAAATAACAAAAATATCAGAAAAATTCCAAGAAAAATTCTAAAAAAATATTTTGAGACATTCTAAACTCGATAAAATATTTTCAACAAAATTTAGTATAAACTTTACACAAATTTAAATAACATTTGAAAAAGGTTTAATTCAAAAGCATTAATTAAAAATCTAAATACATTTTAGAAATCCACAAAATTATAAAATGCAATAAAATTTATTGAAGACCAAAAATCGGAATATTACACCATTGTCCTTCAAGACATGTGCTAAGGAGTCACGCTCATGTGTATGCGCGCGTATGTGGTGGTGCGTGTGCACATCTTGTTGTAATCGTAAAAAAAAAATGATTGCTTTTTTAGGGGTGCAACATATGAACGTGGTCCTGCAAGATGTTGTGGTCGGATATACGGCCCAGAAGCTAGTACTTTTTCTTTGTAGTATAACTAGTTTGAGAGTAATATCACACTAACAAATTTAAAAATAGTCCCTTAAGATACCAGGTGTCATCTTCTCTATCGGCATCTACCCCCATCTTTCTCACTTTCCTCACTTCTCACACCTCCCTTCTTCCCTCTCTAACACCAAAACTAAAAATTGGAACATTGTAACTTTGAAAATTTTAAATTGGAAGTTTGAACTCAAAAAAATTAAAATAAAAAATTTCAAATTAGAAATCTTCAATAGGAAAAATTTCAAATTAGAATGTGTCAACTCAAAATTTTCAAATTAGAACGTTTCAACTCAAAAAATTTTAAATCACAAAATTCCAAATTTGAAAGTTTCAACTCAAAAAATTTCAAATAAAAATATTTCAACTCAGACAACTTTCGCTTAAAAAACTTTCGGTTTGAAAATTTTTGATTAAAAAAAATTAATTTCAATTTTTTTATTTAAAATTCAACTCAAAAAATTTTCAATAAAAAATCACATCGAAAAATTTGAACTCCAAAATTTTTAATTTTAAAAAAATTAAATTAGAAAGTTTCAACTCAAAAAATATTCAAATCGAAAATCCAATTGCAAAAACTTTCGTATAGAAAAGTTTGTATTTAGTAAACTTTTGGTTCAAAATGTTTCATTTAAAAACTATTGAAAGTGGTTAAAAATACTTGTTTTTAAAAACTTAGAGTAAAATTTGAAATACAAAAATTATTTTGAGTTTGAGGGGAAGATAGTGGAGGGGGAAATGGGATAAAGGAGGTGCTACTACTTGTTACAAGGAGAGAAACTTTGAGAGGGAAAAAAAAGTGAGAAGGGAAGGATGTGATGCCTCTTGTTATATGGAGAGGACCTATCAGGAAAGGTACTGCCACTTGTTACAAAGAGAAAGCATCATCACTAAAGATTTGATGAGGACGCCCTCGAATTAGCATTAGAAAATATTAGTTTATGGTTAACCGCATGGAGAAGATCTAGTAGACACAATCGACAACGCGACACATGGAGCTGGGACGCAATCGTGGCATAGGATGAGACCATAGCATCCCGTTTTGCATTGGGCTGCTCCCTTCATTCTTGCCTCCTTGACATCGGTTTGAATTTTCAATTTAATTTTTTTAGTTGAAACTTTTTGAGTTGAAACTTTGTAATTTAAATTTTTTGATTTATTTTTTTTTGAGTTGAAACTTTTCCAATTTAATTTTTTTTGGTTAATTTTTTTTCGACTTGAATTTTAAATCGAAACTTTACGAACCAAAAGTTTTATGAGTTGAAACTTTTTATTTGAATTTTTTTAGTTGAAACTTTCTGATTTGAAATTTTTTCGTTTGAAAACTTTTTGAGTTGAAATTTTTTGATTTAATTTTTTTAGTTTAAAATTTTGAGTAAAAACTTCATATTTAAGATTTTCAAAGTTTAAATGTTATAATTTAAAATTTTTGTGTTAGAAAGAAATGGGGGTTGAAGAAGTAAGTAGGGAAAAGCGAAGGGGTAGATGGACGAAGAAGATGACATGTGACATTCTAGAAAAATGATATTAAATTTGTTAGTTTGAGACTAATCTCAAAATCCTCGTACCCATTTCCCTTTTATTTGCAGGATCTGTAGTGCAGTCGAATTTATACGTACGCTGCGCCTGAAGTGATTGCACTTAGGCCCCTAATATTTTGTTGAAAGGCTTCATTGTTTCAGTTGCTCTGCCCGCCCTGAATATTTTCAAGTTTCCGCAAAGACTTACACTTCACTGATCAGACATGAAAGAAAGCAAGTAATTTAGCGTCAAAAAAATTTCCATCATCAGGAACATGCATCTCCTTTCGTCCAATCCTAATCTGTTTTTACGCTCCCACTGTGCTTCGTTTTGGACAGGGCTTTCACCATCCCCTTGCAAATCTTGCGGAACCAGAGGACGTTCATCGTCGAGAGCACCGGCGGCACCGTCAGTATGCTGTAGAATCCCACTGGGAAGACTGTCCTCACCTGCAAACAACAGGAACAGCACAAGCACACAAAAGTTTAGTAAACAAAGAATCTGTGTTTTAATTCCCTCCCCCCGGTTAGTTAGCATGACGATGTGATTACCTGATCGAAGTGAAAGTACATATGAGCGAAGAAATACACGAACAATACGATCCGAGCAACCTGCAAGCGAACGCGCATGAGATGAGTAATTAATTACATAAGAGAATGGATCGGACATGGATGCTACTGTGTATAATATGCACAAGAGAAGTAAGGTCATACTAGCCATCCGACAAACAATGCCAGCCCGTTGTACAAGTAAAGCTTAGAACCCTTCCGGCCAGCAATGTCCAGATACCTGGAGTAAAACTTGGCATTTTCGGAAGGAATGCGTGAGTGATGGTGATCGGCTCAAACATGAACAGGCATGTATTTTTTTTTTCTGGTGAGACTAACAAGCATGATTAATTACTAACACTCTCTGAACTGAACATTACCATCTGAGGTTGACGAAGGTTGTGGTTGCTTCAGTGAAGAGGACCATCAGGATGTAGACGTGCCCTTTGCCACTCAGCAGAGCGAGAGAGATTGCATACATGGAGAGTCCATGATGGATGAGCTGAACATGATTGATGCCATCAGAACAGATTTTTATATCACCAGGAACAGTAAAAAAAAAGGGGTATATGTGTCGAATTCAGTATGTGTGATAACACTTACGTATTCCTTTCCTCCTAGAGAAGGGAAATGCCACAGGATCATCATCAAGTCTGTCAAGAAGTAGCCGAGAGACACCTGGAGTGAAGTCAAATAGCACAGCACCAAGCGTGCATTTTTCATCAACCATTTTTGCGATCTCTACTGCCCATGCAATTTGTGCGCATAACACAGTTGAAGTGCATACTTACCCCAAACATGGCATCAGAGAGCCATGATTTTCTATCAATTACGATGGCATTATTGACGTCCTTACTGAAGAGGTCAGATATCACCAGCAGATAAAAAGAGACGGCTGCAGCAACCAACGCATGGAACGTGGAGAATCCCCTGAAACATGGTCAGATGCGAGTATAATTACCATGAGGGAATATCTTCCAAAAAAAATGAAAAAAATCTAAGTACCTCTCACCTATTGTTCCACTCAACCCTGTGCATTTCGTTTAGCCCGTCGTAACCTTTGAAGCACCGAGAGCTTACTTCGCGAGTAACACCATATACCTATAAGAATGAAATATCAGCTATTCGGTGGCGTAATACAAAGCAGTATATATGTAGAATAAATTCATGTAAGGTCGGCAACACTCCTCATCAACCTTGGCACTTAAAGATTGGATAATTGAAGGTGGACAGATCTATTGACAACTAGGTCAGGTCAATCTGTTAGTGATCAATTCTGATATAGTACATGCTTATGGGGTAGTGGAATTCAGACTTTCTCATGGTACTTTACCTTCAGCATTAGGGATGGTCGGTTAGCTTCTTAACTGTTTTGGGGAGTAGATTATATCATCAAGTCCTGTAATTTCTAGTTCTGGTCAGAAGCAATTGCTCGGCTTATAGTTTGTCGAATGTTAGAAATCGACAATAAACTTATAGTTTCTGGTATCTTCAGTTATCAGAGCCAATCACGAAATTAGAGACACACAATATAGGCAGGTTCGGACCCCCGGATGGAGTAACGCCCTACGGATGGAGTAACGCCCTACTTCCTGTGTGGATGATATATGGAATTGATGAACAGAGTACAAGCAGGTCGGCTAGCCCTAGTTACAATGAGGATTGAACGTAGGCAATGGCTAAACTATGGCTAGAGATTGACGAAGCATAACTTGTCAGCTCCTAAGTGCTCTGTGTAAAAAGTCTTCTTACTTGTAAGCTCTCTCTCCTTTTCCCTTTTTTTTTTCCTGAGGATCCCTACCCTCGGCCTTATATAATCAGGGTAGCCCTGTCTCTAGTCGAGTTGTAATCGGTTTAGGATACCAGATCGTAGCTAATAAGGAGTCCATCGTCGCATGATCAACATATCCAAACTTCCTTGGATATCAGGCGTACTTGAGTTGGTTTCCTCGTAACAGGAAAGTAATCGAGTCCTTCCTAATATAGAATTATTTTTTCTGCGTATATCTTATCCCATAGAATTGGACCTTTGATATCCGGAACTTCTATATGTCGTTAGAACATATCCTTCACGTATCCTTCGCATACATATATCCTATGTTTAGATATTCGACATAGTTCTGTACTAAATACTGACATGGACAACTGATCTATAGTTCGTTCAGTTTTTTAACAGCTTGCTGTACACTCTACCAAGTCGGCTTCGCATGCAACAAGGCCCTCTGTCTGCTGGTCAAAGTCACCTCTCACCTTACTACAACGGAAGGGGGGTCAATTGGCTGCTCTGCTCCTTGCAAACGTTAATGGCCCCAAGAGTTTGAGAATCAAATCGACACTTGTCCACTGTTCATGCCTGGTATCGACAACTTTAATAGGAAAAATACACCAATACGCGGATAATTTTGTCCTATGTAAAATGATTACGTAATAGTAGCAAAATGTGCAATTAACGTTGGTAATAATCATAAAATATTTTGTTTGTACCAGGAAAAAAACGCAGAGTTGAAGACTGTTCTTGCTCCGACATAACACTGAGTGCCAAAGGACGAGATGTTTTTGAACTAGTCTAGAAGAGGATACTGCGTACAATGCATTAACGCATCATGATAAGTTGACTCAAAGGTATATGTCCACTAACCAGAAAGAAAAGATACGAGGTTACACTCTTGTTAAATGACGGGAAGAAAACAAAGAAACACCAGTTTAGATTGTCAGGATGAAAAATCTTCAGCAAAATTGCGCTATTGTGTTGAATTAACCTATCAGGCATGCAATCTCGCATTGGGCTGAGAATTGAAAGAAAAGAACTCACAGCTGCACACATGGCGATTCCGGCAAGAACCGACGCCGGCCACAGGATCTGCTCGTCGGGCCCAAAATTCACGTCCATGCCTCTTGGAGCAATCAAAGAACGGAGCTGAAGGCAGATCTAAGAAAGCCCTCAGGTTAGGCGACAGGAGATTAACCTGATCCCAGAGGACTTGCACCTCCAATCGACTGTTGCAGGAGTGTTGTTTTCTTGGTGTCAACTGTCGAGGCTTGACAGTAGATTTGTGGTACCTTAGCTAGAGACCTAGAATGATCGAGTCTGATATTCTCTCTGCTTCTAGCTACCTAGTTTGTTTATGCTCTCTGCGTTCTACCCAGTTTGTTTCTGCAGTTTGCATCGCTTCCCGAGTTAAATGGGTCTCCATGGACAGACAGTGTCCATGTTGCACAGCCGCACACGTAGCATCTTTTCGTTGTTTTTTCTCGGGTCAGACGGTCAGACACACCGGACTAGACTTACTAGAACCCCTGTGCAGACTCAACCAAGTCAAGTCTGCTGGTCATCTTTCCCCTTTTTTTTCCGGTAGTACTATGGTAGATGGTGAATCAGTGCCACATTGCCACTACTAAGGCCATCGTGTCCCGGATTTAGATCAGCGGTGGAGCCCACACACAGTGACTCAATTTCTCTCCGTCTTACGGCAGAGGATTCGTGTCCGTCGTGTCCCACTAGAATCAATGGAATTGGCCGTCCCTCTTCGCTCTTCTAGTCTCCTAGCTTCTTGCAAGGAACTGACTGGAACTGTCGTAACACGATTGGTTCTAGCTCTATCGAGATAGGCCCCATAAACAAGACGACGACAACAATAACAACCAAGCCATTTTAAGTTCGGGTAGACTAAGAAAAAAATCTAACCAAAATCAATAAAACTTCTAAATCTTCGATGTTAGACCGTGGTTTCCGTACGTTAATCACCAATTTTCATGAAAGCGCCGGAAACAGGAGCCAGCCAAGCCAATCAACCATAGTCGCAATTAACCAGCGTTAACGTTTGGCAAAGTCAATAGTGAACACATATCTTTTCTTTGAACTTAATAGTGTACGGCATTTAGTTAGTACGGTACCATTGCGTACGTCGAGGAGTGGTCCGTGGCCAAGAGAGACGTGAGGTCCTGGACCAACGAGCTACCGGTCCAAATATTTGTTCGGATCGAGCACGCACGCCAAGGAGCTACTAGACCAGCCGGCCGGTCCGGTCATAACGTGCATGCCGTCAAACATTGCAACGTACCATTCTTGGCGTGGGCTTCGTCCTCGCTCCGGCCTGAGTGAGAAGCAGGATAGGTCCCTCTTTATTTTCTTTTTCTCTCTCGATCGAGTATTGCTTCTATGGACTACTCTTTCGGTATAAGTTGTATAAATTTTAAAATAAGAGAAATATTAAGTAATCACTATCCATCACTTATGTATACTCTAATATTTATATCGCTACCACTTTAAAGAAACTAGTGGTGGTTTGCAAGCCTGCCTTTCTTTTATTCTCCCCTCAAATAAAGATTACGTGCTGACATGTGAGCCTTCCTGAAAAAATCTCTAACAAAAAAAAAGTAGAAAAAGCAATCTATCCCTCTTCTCCCCTCCCATCCCCTCCTCTCATATAAGATTTATGTGTTGACACGTGGATCTTCCTAAAAAAATATAGAACAAAAAACTAGAAAAAAGCAATCTATTAACAACCAAATATAACTCTCTAAGAATTCTCTATTAACAAGTGTCGATAGGTGTGCCTAAATATCTATCTACAACTAATTTACAATATTTTTACGATAGAGATTATTTGTGTTCCGTTGTTCCATGTATAGAAGCAACTCCTCTCTCTCCAGCTGTTTTGGTCGCTCTCCAGAGTCTTTCGAAATGTGTGTGGGCCGAACAAAAAATAAAAGAAGCCCAGTAGTAGAATAATATTACCATCCCTTCAAGGCCCACCTCCGCGTGTGTGATTCACAGCTCGGCCCAACGGTGCCTCCGCGCCAACAGCGACGGGATCCCAAAACCCTAGCCTCACCTAGTATATAAGCTAATAAGCTCCACCCCACCGCCTCTCTGTCGAGACCTCTCTTCCGCGCCGCCGCCGCTGCCGCTTGCCGCAGACTCTTCCTCCTCGCGGACGAGATGGTACGCCCCCCCTTCCCTCGTCCGTGGATCCTTTGATCCGTGCTCTCCGCGTGCAGAGCCTTAGGTTTCCTATCTCGTTCGTTGTTGGAGTCATCTCGATTTGTGGTTTTTATCCGTAGCTTGTCCTCGGCGCGTTAGAAATGCTACGCCTTTCCGGTTAGATTTTTCGAGGTTCTGGTTTGTGTCCGGGAGGAATACTGCTCGGAGTCGTGGGGTATTTGTTAGATCTAGTGGATGTTGCTGGTGTTTCTGCTCTTTCTTTTTTTGTGTGTGTGCTTGATACGAATTGTCGCACTGTGAATTCCTACGGAATAGCATTTTCGTCTTGCTGTTGGTGAAACGCCCAATTTTGCCACCCGATTGATTCATACGAGGAGCGATAACATTCTAATAGGGCATTTTGGGAAGACTAGTGCTTTTCCCTCGAATTGTGGAACTTTTGTAAGGTGCCTGATCATTAGCTAGAATTTTGTTCCTCGAAGTGTGCAACAAGATAGCTGTTATCTGCCGTCATATTCATTTTTTCAAGCTGATCAATTAGTATGATGACCAATAGAATGGGGTTTCTTGGGTAGTAAAAATGCTTTCCTCTCTATCACGGAACTTTTATGGGATACATGTCCATGCGCTTCAAGTATGTACAACTAATTATTTCTTGAGACAAAATGTGCAACTAGTCATAGAAAGCTGCCATGACCACCATATTGAAAATCTGTAGTTAGATTCGAATAAGAAGAGGTGCGCAAATATCAATTGCTACTTCAGTGATTCTATCCGTGTATTTTTGTGTGCTGCCTTTGTTGATAGGAGTGCTTTAATTTATTGTTTGTCGTGCTTTGTGCAGACGAAGCGCACCAAGAAGGCCGGAATCGTTGGCAAATATGGTAAAGACATTGGCGATGCCGAGTTCATTATTTGACAATCTCATGAATGTTTGCTAACTCGTGATTCTGTGTCCTTATAATATCAATGTTATATAGGTACCAGGTATGGTGCCAGTTTGCGTAAGCAGATCAAGAAGATGGAGGTCTCCCAGCACTCTAAGTACTTCTGTGAGTTCTGTGGAAAGGTAAATCTGTCAATGATTGTAATCATTACTTGTCCGTCTTGTTTCTAAAATTGTGAAGTGTTTGTAAAGTGTGTGCTGACTTGTTCTGCTGTGCATCTATGTATCATATAGTGCTTGTTGCTATTTGGCTATTACAAATAAGTAGCATAATATTCAATAAGTGATGTCAGATCTTGTTCTACCGTGGAAGGTTTTTGCTTGTTTTGCCATTTTTTGTAGATTACTTCAGTCTTCAGTATGGGTTGTAAGTTTTTGTATCGCATGATGTCTGTAAGTTGGCTAAATCGATCATCTGAACTCTCAAGCGACTTTGTTGTTGAATAAGCTGGTTTAGGCAACATATTTCTATTGCAATCTCTTGTATCACCATTGGACATACATACAATGTGTTCATGAGTTGAGTTTCTTCTAGATAGGGAAAGAGTGTGTAACGCCGTCTAATTCTGCTCACTGTTAAAATACTGGGAGTTTGTTCTCTTAATGAGTTTGTTGAAATCTTTAATCAAATTATGGATTAGAAGCCTTCTTCTTATGTTTGTTTTATTGTGTACCGCTGGCTGCATGATCCTTCACCATAACTAATGCCTTTCCTGATTCACAGTATGCCGTGAAGAGGAAAGCAGTTGGAATCTGGGGATGCAAGGACTGTGGGAAGGTTAAGGCGGGTGGTGCTTATACCATGAAGTATGTGCTGATACCGCGTACTCCTTTAATTCCAAATAGCGACGTCATTTTCTTCACTCGTTTGCTAATTTTGTTGCTTTGCATTTCCAGCACTGCCAGTGCGGTCACTGTCAGAAGCACAATCCGTCGTCTGAGGGAGCAGACTGAAGCTTGATTGCGGTCAGTTTGAAAAGGAGTGGTTGGATTTTGTAGTTCAATCAAGACCCTGAAGTTGCTATTTTTCAGATTTAGCTAAAGGCACAATCTTCAGTTTTCACTATTAGGGGTCATTAAAGTATCTGGCTACATTGTGTACTTGGTTTCTCGTGATAATTGGATCATATGCGGTACTTTCCTGATGCGTGTTCCTATATTCTTGTCACAACAAATTTATAGCTTTCCCATTTTTTAAAAAAGAGAGGTGCTTATATGCCTTTTCTTTTGACAGTTGTACAAATATTAAAGCATAAATAAATGGTAGATGATGATTACTTATCTTTTCGTTTGCTTTAAGATTTGTAGCACTTATATTAGGAGGGAATGCATTCAATGCTTTCGCTTCTAATACAAGCTGCATAGATCTTCAAGCAAGTGAATAGGTAAGTAATTATCATGTGCCTTTCATTTATATTTTAATATTTATATATTTTTAAAAAGAAAAGTATACAAACACATCTCATATTTTTAATAAATGAATGGCTAGAAAGAAAGAAAGAAAGTACGCGAGCAACCGGACAGAGGAGGCGGGGGACGGCCAGCGCGCTTCCGCCAAGAACGTCATGGGGCAGATGGCGCGCGGCGGCATCGGCTCAGCCTCCGGCTCGGTGCACTACTCTCCGATGATGAATCACCACCTACGGCATCTACCTACGGCATCTGGCACGCTCGAGATCTCCCTCCCGCTCTTCATCCTCCAGGTGGCCATCATGGACATCGCCACCATCCGCGTCCTCATCCTCCCCAAGTCATCCATTAAGGGCCTGTTTGGTTGGGAGGTTCTACCGGACCAGACCGCGCGAGTGCATTGACCACAAGGGCGACGGCGTTTGCTTGGCTGCATGCGAGAGGCTGGCCAGGCTCGGCGGATGCAACGCATGGAAAAATGCAAACGCACCAACATGCATGCACGGAACACCGTGCGCGGCCGTTTCCCACGGGGCCCGCTGGCTCGGCTGAGCTTGCATGCACGTATACATTCAACCAAACATGCTCTAAATTGCAGCACCATGCATGCACGAATCGAATGCTGACATGCATACGGCCACGGGTACATTTGAGGTCCATAGGGCAAAGGGTGGATGGGTCATCCACATTTATATTTGGTTGAAAGAATGAGATAAATAGAATGAGCTAAATTTTTGTTTGGTTGAAGGAATGCAAGTTGGGATGGTGGATGGGATGAGGTTTAAATTTGCTTGGTGAGATGAAAGTTGGTGGTTTTATCCAGCCATTTGGAGCTATAGTCTCATCCAGCATCTTTGAAGAATATTTATGAGAATTAGATACCCTCATCCACCCATCTATCTAACTAAACAGCTAGATAGGTACAAAATAATAGATAGGACTATCCCATTCACTTTTTGTCCTTGAACCAAACACACCCTAGAAGTAGGGGTGGAAAACGAGCCAGTTGAGCTTTTTTTCGAGCTTTCTTCGACACTAATTTATTCTTATTTATTATAGTCTCTTGTATTGTTTGAGACCCAACTTGAACCAGAGCCTAACGGCCAGGAGCCTAACTGGCGAGCCGGGAAGTTGACTCTTGTTCCAAATCAACTAATTTTTATTTTAAAAGAAAAATGAATGTAATCGGAGCAATTTTGAAACGAGCCACCGAGCCAGCTCAACGAGCTTTTTTTCCAGCCCTACCTAGAAGTTATTATGGCCCTCTTCGTTTCAGTTTAAATACAGCTTCTGCTTGAAATAAAAGTAGATTGTGCGTCGAACAGTAGGATTCTAAACAGCTTCTTTAAGAATCAGAATCTGATTTGTACACAGAATCAGAAACTGTCACACACCTGATTCTGCGGATTCTGACTCAGATTCTACAAATTCTGCCTCCCACAAGTCGTCGCAGGCACAAGAGTTTCTGCTGTCGTCTCTAGGCCCCTCCACCACGCTCATCCGTCACCAACGTCGATCAACAATTAATATAGACAATCAGGATTGCCGAACGATCGATTCTCAATCGGTGATTCTTGGATAGCCACTTCTGCAGGCAATTTGCTACTGATTCGAAATCTGCATAATCAAAAGTTATGTTATTATAATAGTGTAGGCCGGGATGATCCTTGGTTCATCGGCGATGGGGTAGGTGGCGACGTGGGCGATCACAGAGTTCCTGGAGTAGAGCGTGCTGACACTGGAGACAGTGGTGCACATTAGCCTGCTCTACTTCTTGTTCTTGATCGGCCTCAACATGGACGTCAACGTCATCAACTGGTCGAGGAAGAAGGCGTTCATCATCGCCGTTGCGGGCATGGCACTGCCCTTCTGCATCGGCACAGCCACGTCCTTCGTCTTTCGGCACCAAGAATGAATATGCACCAGGCCTCCTTCCTGCTCTTCCTCAACATGGCGCTCTCGGTTGTTAGATTTAATTTTGGAAGGAGTCCGATCCGAATCAAACAAGTAGAAGAATCCTTTTCCGATTTGGTTTGTTAAATCCTATTCTAATTCTTAGAGTTATAGGTTTGGATATAAATTTTTAGGTAGTTCTGAGTTTTTGTGTAAGCAAGAAGCAAGTAAAGAGAGCAAGAAAATAACAAAAGTTGCTAGTTGTGTCGTACCACCAAAATATTTGTGTTTGAGAGTTCTTGTGCGTTTGTGTTGATCCGCCTAAAGCCAACAATTGATATTAAAGTGAGGTTCTAATCTTGGTATTATGCTTGTCCTGGGGAAGGCCACCACTGCTGGGTCTCAAGGTAGGCTATCATCACTGAGCAATGAAGTGTTGAGCGACATCCGATGGTGCATGAAGCGCGGATGTAGTGATGCATGCGGCTTGATGAGGAGATGGCGAGGTAGCTAGCCATCGTCGAGGTACGTATTGTACATAATGTGTGGTATACGTGCGTGTGTATTCGGATTGTTGTGTTAGTGTCTCATGTGTACGTGAATACTTATAAGTGTGTGCATAAGTGTGTAAATTGTCCTAGTCTCAATGCTATCGAAGTTGCTCACGAGTGTTAAGAGTCAGCGAGAAGGAATGGCGGTGGAGGGTGAAGAAGATGTGTCTCCTCAATACCTGCCATTGATGAGCATCGTTGATAACCAGCATGACAAGATGTCATTATCGGTTATCTTTGTGTATCGTTGGAAAGGTGGCCAAAGCTATGTATTCTCATATCAATTGTATCCACGAGGTACCGTAGTAGATGATTCAAGACGTTGAGAAGATGTGTTCGTCGTCTTGAATCAAATAAGTAAGTTGAGTCTCGAATGTTGATGAGATATGTTCACCATTCTAAGTCAAGTTTGTAGAAAATGTGTTTGGAATGTTATGGAAATGTGTTTTGCCGTCCTAAGTCATATCCGTCAAAAGATAATACCAAGACGTTGAGGAGATGTATTCGTTGTCTTGAGTTAAATAAGTAAGTTGAGGAGATATGTTTGCCATTCTGTATCGAGTAAATGTTAAACAAATTATAGTTAAGACCGATTGCCTCAACAAGTTAAGAGTTTAGAGCTAATTGATGTTACAAAATTAAGGTATTGAATGTAGATTTAATTTTGGAAGGAGTCTGATCCGAATCAAATAAGAAAAAGAATCCCTTTCCAATTTGATTTGTTGAATGCTATTCTGATTGTCAAAGTCGTAGGTTTTCATATAAACTAGCAATAATAGCGCGCTACGCTGCGCCGTTTTGTAAAGTCGATAGGGCCCATCGGCGAATCCATAGGCTGCTATAAACCTTCGATTAAATCTGTGTTTTTTTTAGAAAACGGAAAATTTGGTCAATTTTCGATCTTCGTATTTTTAAATAAAATAGGCTCAGAGGACCCGCTAGGGTTGTTATAAACCTTCATTTAATCCACGTTTTTTAGAAAACCACGGCTAGGACCCGCTTGCAAATCGATAAATTGCTATAAACCTTCGATTTAATCGTGTTTTTTTGTGACGAAAACATTTTTTCCGGGTTTTTTTGGTGATGAAAATATTTTTTCCGGGAAAAACGGAGAAAGGACCTAGACGTAAGAAGCAGGGGCTTGTTTGTTATTTTTTTAGACCTGTTCGCTATCCTGAAAAATTAGAAAAAGGCTTGTTCGCGATTTGAACTTAACGGGAGGTTTTTCCGTAAAATACCGCGCCAGGGACCCAACGGCAAATCGATAAGTTGCTATAAACCTTCGACGAATCTGTGTTTTTTTTGTGACGAAAACATTTTTTCTGGGTTTTTTTTTGTGACGAAAATATTTTTTCCGGGAAAAACGGAGAAAGGACCTAGACGTAAGAAGCAGGGGCCTGTTTGTTATTTTTTTGGACCTGTTTGCTATCATGAAAAATTAGAAAAAGGCTTGTTCGCGATTTGAGCTTAACGAGAGGTTTTTCCGTAAAATACCGCGCCAGAGACCCAAACACGATGGAAAAAAAATTATCTTCGTCTCACAAAAAATCGCGAAGGAGCTATTCGTAATCCGTAAGGACCTATCTGTAATTTGAAGAAATGGAGGGTTTTTTTTGTAAAATCGGCTTGGGGGATACGTGGGTGGGCTGGTCTCTCGACAATCTCTTCCGGTATAAAGGATGGAATCATTCCTAGTTATTTGTAAGTTTTTTTATGCAACAAGTAAGCAAGAAGCAGGTAAGAGAGAGAAAAAGAAAAAGGTGCTAGTTATGATTTACTGTTCAAATATTTGTGTTTGTGCTTGATTTTTTGCGGTCATATATATATGCACTGATCTGGCAAAAACCAACATCCATCAGTGCTCGTCCGCATCCTCGCCGAGATCAAGCTGCTCAAATCGGACCACGGCCAGATCGCCATGTCCTCCATCATCGTCAACGACATGTGCGCCTGGATCCTGCTCACGCTCACCATCACCATCTCCGAGGTGAACATCTCTGCCTTCTCCTCCCTGTGAGGCTCTTCTCCGGAGTGGCCTTCGTGCTCGCCTACTTCTACGTCGTGCGCCCGCTCATGTGGTGACTGTTCCTGTTGAAACACAAAGCACCAATTCAGAACTTCCTTCCAGACTAGACAGATCAATGCACACTAGAGAACTTTTTACGTGCTCTGTATGTCCACACGACAATACTGCAATGATCTTCAGAGAGCCTTCTGGAGGAGCAGCAAAACACAATGCCTGAATACAAATCTGCAAAGCAGCACTTCGGCACAGAGCGATGCAGAGTTTCTGTAACAGCTGAACACAACTTTAGAACAGAAGTTCAGGGCAAAGCTTCAACTCCTGATCAGGATGAAAAATCACACAGATTATCTTTTGTGACGTGCAAAACTCTTCACGTCTTTTTTGGGTTTTCTATTACTTATAAAGACTCTGTATTACATGAGTGAGTCGTTGTCCGACTCGACTCTAATTTGAAATTAATAGAATAATAACCTAACTAATCACTATTCGTTATCCGACAACACACTAAAACTCCGGATGCAGGCCTGCAGATTCCGACTCCTATCAAACTGGGATTTTTACAAACCAACTCATTATCTGTTACATGCTATTAGATTACAAGATTAGGACTAACAGTTCCCATATCCGTCCTTAAGCCAATGAATCCTCGACCTTTGACAAGCTATTGTGCGCTCCAATGAAGCGAGCCCCAGGTTTTTGCACTTGAGACCCAAACTCCTCCGTGGACAGACCCAACGATGCTGGAGGGCCGGCCACATGTTGCTGGGACGCTCATAACGCTTGAAGGATGAGGCGTCCGGCTCGACTTCCTCACGGATCACAGCAAGCTTCCGCATGAGAATGAATTGAGCCTGAGACTCCAGTCTCCAGCACGGTGGAAACTCCGACTAGTCGCGCCGGCTTGAAAGAACACCACCGGACAGGGTAAGACGACCCGGTAGGATGGACAAGCTGTGGTGCTCCTGGACTTCAGAGGCGGCGAGACAAGCCGGAGGTGGCACTCAAAGCGCCGGCAGCATCCGTGGTTGAGCGGTGGCACCGGCGGTGGAACAAGTCTTTCCTACTATTAAAACATAACTAAAGTTAGTGCTTTTTACAAATATTTTTTTATCGCAAATTGAGTTTTCATTGCAATGCACAAGCATATGGCTAGTATAGAAATATACGTAAGATATGGTATGTCGCACATAAAAGAGACATAATAATAAAGAAAATAAAGAAGTAAATGGACTAAATCATTTTGGAGGCACATCAGCCTCTTGCAAGCGAATTAGGACTTCACAATTTTACGCTTCTATTTCTACCGGCCGCAGCCATACACCTTGCCTCCTAGCTGCTGCCGCCCTCAACAACTCCTAGTTACCGCTAATTGTCTAGAAGTATACCAAACTCAAGAGAAGGGAAGAGAATAGTGGAAGGACTTACTGTACATGAAGACTAGAGACGCGGTCACGTTAGCAGAGAGAAGGTTGCCAAGAAGGGGAATGTTGACGTGGGAGCAAACGACAGGGTGGGGAGTGAGAAAAGGCTACGGAACGAGAATAAATGATTCTAGTATCTTTTTCTGAGTTAGTAGAGCTGTTATGGTCGAGAAATATTAGAAAAGTATCAAGAAGATATCTATAATTTTTTTTAGAAATTAGAAAATCATTGATACCGATAAGAGCATCTCCAGCAAGAGCCCCTATCTTGGATTTAGGGACTCCCCCTATTTTTTGAGGCTCTGCTTTTAGAACACAACCAAAGAACATCCCTAAATCTCAGCCCCTATTTTACTTTTTTCTCCTATTTTGACATATCCGCTATGTATAATCTTCATTTGACACCACTAAAATTCAATCAAAATATTTGTAATACATAAAACATAAGCATATTAACATTTACAATTTAAAAACATGATATTTAAAATTTAAATTTAAAATTTTCAAAACATGATAAAAGATAAATAGAAACTCCGAACAATGAATCAAACTATTAAGCAATCGTGAATTGCCCACAAATGCTCAAGAAGATCATCTCAAAGCCTCTCATGTATTTCCTGCCTTCAATCTCCTAGTGTATCTTTAAGAACTCCCTATTTTAAGGTTTAAGGGCTGGTTTAGGGGCTCCCCGAGAATTGGGAGGAGGCAAATTTAGGGCCTCCTAATTTTAGGGGCCGGATTAGGGCCTCACTGGATCAGATTTTTACTAAACTCCCTATTTTAAGGTTTAGGGCCGGTTTAGGGTTCTCACGAGATGCTCTAACCGCCAGTGAGTATATACTAGATCTGTGAAATTTTTTAATAATACATTTTTATTCAAATTTCAAAAATATACCACCGAAAAAAAAATTCAGAATATACCCTGTCTGCTGGTTGGTTGGGCGACAGGCCTAAATAGAAAAATACACGAGCGACAGGAGACCAAGCGGTGACGTAGCTTTGTCGCCTGTCAATCGGCTAAAGGAGCTCGAACAGGTGCTTGTCGCCTCACTTAACCAAGCACACCGAGCAAATCGATTGATGGCTCGGGCATGGTGGCGGGTCTCTGTCGCCTTTTTCGCAAGGGCGACATGAGCGTTTATAAAGGGCTTGCAATCACCTAGGCATTCTTGATTTGAGAAAAGAGAGGAGAGAGAAGAGGAAGAGGGGAAAGAGGAGAGGAGAGAAAGAAGGAAGAGGGGAGATTCTCGCCACTGCTTTGAGGTAAATTTTTGTTGTTTACTTTTGTTAGCGAAGAAATTATGATATGTTAGAAATAGTTTTAGATCTAGTGCATCAGAAAGCAAAGAAATAGTGGTAGATTAGAAATAGTTTTAGATGTAGGTTACTGATAAATGTAGGGATAATAAATGTAGGTAAATTGATAGGTTATGGATAGATATAGGTAAATTGATAGGTTACTTAATAGAAAATTTTAGGTAAATTGATAGGTCACAACTAGTTCTAGTTTAGAAAATTTAGATATTTTTTACGGATAGGAGTATATCGGATATATTGATAAATTGTTGCAACTGCTTTCAGGATATTTTGTAAGAGCTTCTGCTTTTTATGTGCGATTTGTTTCAACATATTGTTGTGATGCTTGTGCGCTTTACTGACTCTTTTGTTTACATATGTGTTTCGGTTCTAACTTTTTTTGTAAATTGCAGCGATGGCTTACCAAAGAAGGAGATGACGAGTGGCCGTTCGAGTTGTTGGACCTGCCGTCGACCGTGGTCACCGTGCCCGCTTCGCCACCGCTGTCCCGTGAGGAGGAGGGACCTCAGGTACCGGGCATCCTTCGACCTAGGCCAGCAGCGAATCCCGACGATCGATCCGCTGGATCCCTGTGTAACATATCAAGATTTAAATTTGTAAGCATGTTTGTTCTAGCAAAGATGACTAGTGCAAAGACCGATATTAATGACATATCTTTGTTTCTTAGGCTTCCGCTTCAGGGTTGCTGCCCCTCGACCGGATGGTGGAGCACTGGGACGCCGGTTCCTCAGACGATCGGTCACCGATCACCGCCTGTGGATCGGTGGAGGCCGAGACGACACCTTCCATTTCCTCGTCGAGGAGATGACGATCACTTTGCAGACGCCTCCTACCTCCTCGGCTCTCGATCGCCAAGGCGGCCGTGGTGCCCTAGGACGCCCTGAGGATCGGGCCTGCACTGCCGCACAGTTCACGGCAAAAGCACCACCCCACGTGTCATGTGGCCTTCGACCACACGCACGACCGACCTTGAGCTGGCTTGGACAAGTTTGTGGTACGCCGGTAGCATTTAAAACTAAATTGTGTACGCATCGCTTAAAATAACAAGTGAGCTTTATTTTACAACATGGAGCAGATCGTCGAGCCAATGGCCGGACGACCAGAGCCTCACCGCCACCGAGGCGCACTCGCTGTGGCTCTTCTGGTTGGTGCATGTTCACGACGTCCCATGGGGATAGCGTGAACAGCACTGTGCGCCGCGAGGAGATCGCGGACGCACCCCTTGACGCCGTACACACTACTCCCGGGATCGGTCGCATCAGGCGCCACCTACCGTGCACTCGCGTCGGGTGTACACGGATCGCCGGCCAGCGACTTCAGAGGATGTCCACTTCTTGTACAAATTGTGGGCATACGAGAGGTTCCAGATCGGCCCCCCCAGATCGACTTCTGCTACCAGACAAAGACGCAGCGGTGACGACGCCGACGGTCGACCATGGGCACCATCTCGGTGCGAGCGACGGTAAGATATTGTAACCGTGATTTTGGTACTTTTGTTTAACTTTTTCGAGTACTAACGGTTACGCTCTATCGTGATTCTACAACCGCCCTGGCGCACACGGCCAAGCGGGTAGCCTACCCGCATTTCGCGGCCAAGTTCGACCACCTCACCGAGGACCACGACGCTGGACGCCGTGACGCGACGCCGAGGTCCGAGCTCGTGTCACGCGTGGCCTCATCCACCCTTTGCACACGGACGCGCCATCGGTTCACCCGTCGGTTCCTCGTGTTCGACGCCCACGCCGAGGGCTACGCCGCCCATCGTGTGATGAGGCGCTTTGGCCTACGACAGTGTTCCTGCACGACCGTGTAGTCCCACCCGCACCACGCCAGAAGTTCCTCAGACGATGTTTTCATGCCTGAATACAAATCTGCAGTGCAGCACTTCGGCACAGAGCGATGCAGAGTTTCTGTAACAGCTGAACACAACTTTAGAACAGAAGTTCAGGGCAAAACTTCAACTCCTGATCAGGACGAAAAATCACAGATTATCTTTTGTGACGTGCAAAACTCTTCACGTCTTTTTTGGGTTTTCTATTACTTATAAAGACTCTGCATTACATGAGTCGTTGTCCGACTCGACTCTAATTTGAAATTAATAGAATAACAACCCAACTAATCACTATTCGTTATCCGACAAGACACTAAAACTCCGGACGCCTGCAGACTCCGACTCCTATCAAACTGGGACTTTTACAAACTAACTCCTTATCACTTACATGCTATTAGATTACAAGATTAGGACTAACAGTTCCCATATCCGTCCTTAAGCCAATGAATCCTCGACCTTTGACAAGCTATTGTGCGCTCCAATGAAGCGAGCCCCAGGTTTTTGCACTTGAGACCCAAACTCCTCCGTGGACAGACTCAACGATGCTGGAGGGCCGGCCACATGTTGCTGGGACGCTCATAACGCTTGAAGGACTCACGGATCACAGCATGCTTCCGCATGAGAATGAATTGAGCCTGAGACTCCAGCACGGTGGAAACTCCGACTAGTCGCGCCGGCTTGAAAGAACACCACCGGACAGGGTAAGACGACCCGGTAGGATGGACAAGCTGTGGTGCTCCTGGACTTCAGAGGCGGCGAGACAAGCCGGAGGTGGCACTCAAAGCGCCGGCAGCATCCGTGGTTGAGCGGTGGCACCGGCGGTGGAACAAGTCTTTCCTACCATTAAAACATAACTAAAGTTCGTGCTATTTACAAATAAATTTTTTGTCGCAAATTGAGTTTCTATTGCAACGCACGAATACATGGCTAGTATAGAAATATACGTAAGATATGGTATGTCGCACATAAAAGAGACATAATAATAAAGAAAATAAAGAAGTAAATGGACTAAATCATTTTGGAGGCACATCAGCCTCTGGCAAGCGAATTAGGACTTCACAATTTTACGCTTCTATTTCTACCAGCCGTAGCCATACACCTTGCCTCCTAGCTGCTGCCGCCCTCAACAACTCCTGGTTACCGCTAACTGTCTAGAAGTATACCACACTCAAGAGAAGAGAAGAGAATAGTGGAAGGACTCACTATACGTGAAGACTATAGACGCGGTCATGTTAAGAGAGAAGGTTGCCAAGAAGGGGAATGTTGACGTGGGAGCGAATGACAGGGTGGGGAGCGAGAAAAGGCTACTGAACAAGAATAAACGATTTTGGTATCTTTTTCTGATTTAATAGAGCTGTTATGGTCGAGAGATATTAGAACAGTATCAAGAAAATATCTAGAATTTTTTTTAGAAATAAGAAATTCATTGGTAGCGATTAGAGGTGGGCATTCGGTTTTTTCGGTTTAATCGGTTCGGTTTTTTCGGTTTTAAAATAATTCGGTTTTTGAAAACTGGAAACCGAATTTCTCGGCCAAAAATAAAAAACCGAACCGAATTAACCGAAATATTTCGGTTCGGTTAATTCGGTTAACTGAAATATGAATAGCATTAGGTAGATTAGATTTAGTCCTTCTCATATTATAACACAAAGTATGGATAAACCCACACAATATTCATATATCATTACAATATAAGCATAATAGAACATATGAATATACTAAACATATGTATAAATGTATTATAACATGAGAATTATTTAGTGACTTTGGGAAGAATATCATAAAAGTAGTATTGTATATGCGCTATTCGGTTATTCGGTTATTTCGGTTCTTAAAAGCGAAAAACCGAACCGAACACCGAAAACCGAATTATATCAAAACAAAAACCGAACCGAAAACCGAATAAACCGAAATAATCGGTTAATTCGGTTCGGTTCGGTAATTCAGTTTCGGTTTAAAAATGCCCACCCCTAACCGGCCAGGGGTGTATATACGGTATCCAGCCGAAACCGTATCTATATCCTACACCGATAGAAAGTTTTACGAAGTATTCGAGTATCGGAGCCAAGAACTCCCTCGTTAAGATCATGTCAGAATCGCGCCGGACCACGCAGAGCTCCAACGACGGACGTCGATGAGGGGCGCCGGGCACACCCTCCAGACGCGGGTCATCCTTTATCCGAGGCACAATTTGTTGGGAATCCTGTCGCACTGACAGCTGCACCGGCCGCCGAACAGGTGGGGACGACCGGACTGAAGGCGTTGAATGCGTGGACTGCGAACCCACCGACGACGCTGGTGAAGCAGAGTACGACGGCAGGGGAGGCGATCGAGGCACGGCCGGTGGAGACACCCGACCCGCCTGCGTCGCCGGACCCCGGGGCACGCCGGAGCCGCTGTGGAAATCGGACGTCTGCAATCCCTCGCACCGTGTCCCTCCATCCTTCAGCGCAAGCACCGAGACGGGAAGGTGCAGGCTGGGGCGACATGGTTGGGGGAGAGAGTTGAAACAAAAGCTAATGGCGCAACAGCAGCAAAAAACTAAGCAAATATCTCAACCACCTTCGAAGCCAGGTGAGGAGAATGCTCTAGAACGGCGGTGGAAGATCAATTTGTTTAATCCCGAAATGGATTGAGATCTATTGGCTGAGAACATCGTTTTCCTGTTCGATTAAGGAAAAAATAACCTTCAAGTTCCTGACCAATTCCTCAGCTGCATTTGTTGCCCTGGAATTTTTTTTATAGATCTTATTGCCACCTAGCCAGCTCTGTCCATTTTTCTACATCTTGGACAGTTGGTAAGAATATCTAATGATTGGATAAGTACAGAAATGATGCTCTGAATTGTATTTATGGAGCTTATATTAAACATAACAAGTCTTCTCAAGAACAAGATGTGATACAGAAAATTTAATTTATTAATCAATTAATTAGTGCAAATGACCGCACATATAATAGACGAGACATGATGTATATAATTGCGAAAATCTCTACATTATACACTATGATTCAGCAATAAGCAAAGCATCAAATTAATTGATATCATAAAGATTTAAAAATTCTTAAACTTAGTTGGATCCCACTTTCCTCAGAAAAAAAGGTACTATATGGAACATGTACTACATCAACTAGCATGAGTGGAGCCACCTCCCGAGGAGGATGGTGGTCATGTATGTATGAACCTGTTCCACCATTGGTCATGTGGGTATCGAATTTGTCTATACTTATCGGTCTTAATCATGCTTGCCCAGTCTCCGAACAATTCCTAGCTTCGTCACTACCAACTAAGTACAATCAGCTATCAACTGAAGGATCTACTTGGCTTCTCTGACCACCTTCAATTCAAGCCTCGGTCTGATCTTTTTGATGGCGCAGTGCTCCCAATGAGATCTGATCATCTTTTCCTTTTTAATCACTCTAAGACCTTGTTTGGAAAGCCTCAAATTCCTACCCATCGACATGGGTGTATGGTATTTAGGCTTCCAAACAAGTCCTTAATATACGACAAAAGTATAAGGCTTTTTAATTATTATTAGTACCTGTTCAAATCCTCCATCATGTTCATACATTTCGAGACTCATAGGTGGTACATATACAGGAGTGCATTGTGATGTAAGTACATTTTTCATAGATCTGTGGATGTGGTATATTGCTTGTGTACGCATCGGTTGGTTGCGATTATGCATCGACGTATGCAATGAAAGAAATAAATTTAACAAGTTTGTGCTCCAAACTAGTATAGATCCTCGAGCAACCCTGTCCAGAATTATTATCGTGGACTTCCAATTCAACGTATTAGATGATGCAAAGGTTGAGTGCTCGCTCTACGTATACTTAATTTCTTTGCAGAAAAATAGAGATTTTCTCCGTTCCACAACAAATGAAGGCTCGCATCACACGAATTCTGGGGGAAAAAAAGGTGCGGGGCGGGGCCATGGATTGCAGAAAATCTAAGGCATACATCATCTCTTCCATCCTACAAGGAACACATGCGTTGAGCCGGCCTGAGCACCACTGGTTAAACTACTACAGATATCAGTTAACCATCCTGTTTTTCCATGTAAACTAATCTCACAGCAGCACCGTCCAATCGCGATCTCTGTAAACCTAATCTGACCACTCTTGGTTAGCGAGATAAAGATCTCACTGGGATGGAATGATCGGAAGGATCATTCCTTCTCTTCCGCTAATTGGTAACTACAAATCAAATTTGCTTTTGTAATCTCCAGCCGACCACGCCGCTTGCTGACCTAGGCTAAGCACCAGAGATTTTTTAAAAAAAAATCTTTAGTGATTATTGCACAAAACGAATGAAGAATTGATCAGCGTGTAACGCAGTAGTATTATCCTCGAATCTAAAATGATTTCGATAACATAAGGTTTCTGCTGCCTACGTAACTAAGGACGTGTTTGGAACATAAAATTTTTTATAACAATTCTGAATAAAGCAGTTTAATTCTATCCATGGAAATTGTGTAAGATTCCTACATTTTCAGCGAGTCTTATGTGATGTACCAAATTCCTATTCAGGAGAGCTTTGCTTCTTTTTTTTAAAAAAAATAATCGGCAGGAGCTCTGCCATTCATTAAAGAAAAGATAGAAACCGGTACATCGGTGAACAATAAGGGCTAACATCCCACGGGGATAAATAGTGATGGAAAGTAAGAAACGAAACTACCTACATACCAGGCGAAAGAAAGGCCCTGGACCTGGCCCTAGGTGGCTGGAAAAGAGATATAGATATAGAAAGATGAGGGTAGCCTCCTCTGAGGGAACACGATTAAGACAAAATAACCAAAGACTTCCGCTTCTGCACCTACAACGGGACCCTGCACATTAATCTGTGAACTGTCCGAGCTGCAACGCCATCTTGTGGGAGCCCACATCCTGGATAATGCGAGTGAAAACCACTTGGGTAGTTTGGTACAGATTATTAAAAATTATCGCATTCCTTTTCTTCCATATATTCCATAAAGTATAAATAAGCATCCCGTCCACCTCCTTCCGGGTGGTAGAAACCACTTTTTGTGGGATAAGATACCACCACTAAGAAACCGAAAGACCTGTATGGGGGATTTGAGGGTTTACTTGGAGGTGAGAGAACACCTTCGACCAAACCTGTCTCGCGAAAGGGCAGCAGAGAAATAAATGCACCGCCAATTCGGGTTCTGACCCACATAGAGGACAAAAGACCGAATGCGGCCAACCCCTAGTCGCCAACCTGTCCGCTGTGAGTAATCTGTCCTGAACGAATAACCATGCAAAGAATCTACATTTGTTTTCCGCGCTAGGCTTTGCTTCTTTTAAATGCCAACTTCATGGAGGAGCGGGAAATTTGAAAGCCTCCGAAGAGCCAGCGAGCCCGAGAGCTCCAACCACCTCATCACTCCTCACCGCGGCGGCGGCGGTGGGGCCCACTCCCTTTGCCACCCTTCCTCCCTCTTCCTCTGTCTCTCCTGTGATGGTTGTTGCCCAAATCTAACGTCGATGTGGGCTTGAGAAACCATAGTTCCTCTCCGCCACTGTCTGCCGTTGTAGCTCTCAGATCCTAGCTGATCCAGTGCCTCTGTCCTTGAGACATCTTGGCCGTTGGTGGTGCACCTGTGTTGCCGTGCCATCCAAGATGAGAGCGAGGAGAAGGCGCTGACCGTTGGCATGGGGTGACACGGTCCCAGTCGGCGCGCTTGCGCTATGCATGTGGTGGCCACGGCTCGCGGAGATGGGCTACGGCAAGACACATTGGAGGAGCTTCACTCGAGCGACCTTGGCGGCATAGGCCCGAGGATGTTGGCGAAGAAGTGGTGAGAAGATCCAGCGGGAGCCATCCCCCTAAGCCTGGCTTGTCAGGCCTGGTCTCAATCACGCACGATGAGCGTGGTTGCCAGATCTGGCCTCAGTCGTGTTGGGGTGAGTGGCTCGATGGACATTGTGGGTTGCTACGGTGGCATGGACATCCTCTCCCTTAGCGTGGCTGGTGGGCCTAACCTCGGCCACATGGGGGTAACGGACGACGCATCAGTAGCTATGGCAACATGAACGTCCTCCTCGGCATGGCTATCTGGGCCAAGTCTCAGCCGCGATTGTGCGCGTGTGGCTGGCTAGCCTAGCCTTGGCGATACGGGAGTGAGCCGCTCTACAGGCGATGTGTCAACGGCTGCGACAGCACTGATGTGCAATTCCTCGGTGTAGCTGGTCGGGCCTGGCCTTGGCTGTGCGCAGTGCATGTAGCTGGCTAGGTCTGACCTCGACCGCGTGGGGATGGGTAGCTCGGTGGACAATGCGCTGGCAACTACAGCGGCACAGACATCCTCCTCCTCGACGTGGCTGGCCGGGTTTGGCCTCGGCCACTCTAGGGTGAGTGGCTCGATGGACACTGCATTAACTGCGGCGGCGGCATGGACATTCTCCTCCTCGACGTGGCTGGCCGGGCTTGGCCTCAGCCATGCATGGTATGCATGTGGCTAGGGGGCCTATCCTTGGCCACGTGGGGGCAACAGACCAAGCGCCGACGGCTTCGATGGCATGAATGTCCTCCTCAACATGGCTGGTTGGGCCTAGCCTCGGCAATACAGGGAGTGAGCCGCTCTACAAGCGGTGCAACGACAGCTACGGCAGCACTGATGTGCACTTCCTTGGTGTAGCTAGTAAGGCCTGGCCTTGGCCACGCGTGATGCATGTAACTAGCTAGGCCTAACCTCGGATGCGTGGGGATGAGTGGCTCGACGGACAATGCGTCGGAGACTGCGGCGACACGGATGTCCTCCTCCTTGGCGTGGTTGGCGTGGTTGGCATGGCTTGGCATTGGCTGCAGTGGTGTGAGTAGCTTGGTGGATGCTACGTGAGCTGTGGCGGCGGCATGGACATCGTCCTCCTCCTCGGTGTGGCTGGGCAGGCTTGACCTCGGCCCCGCTTGGTGTGCACGTGGCTGGCGGGCCTATCCTTGGCCTTGTGGGGACCTATCCTTGGCCTTGTGGGGATGATGGACAACACATCGGCGGTTGCGGCGGCATGAACGTCCTCCTTAAGCTGATGTCGACGCTTTTGTAGCCCTTGACATTTTTTCTAGAAAATCTAGGTCCTACCGAACACAATTGTAAAAATAGCTATCTCTCCAACCTAGAAAGCGCAACAGGTGACACATGCCACTTGTAGCCCACCCGTAGCACGGAAGGTGATGCCAAGCTCCCCTTCCTCGGTAGCATTGAGCCAATCAAATTCATTTCATTAATCACTTAATTAATAGCTTTAATTAATTACTTAATGACATGCTTTACTTAATTAAATCACTTAATTAGTCAGCTTACCTAACCTACCGAGCTTAGAGTGCTCAGTAAGTGGTGCTGCCGAGCTCTTATGGCACGAGAGCGCGGCAGGCAATATGTGCTGAGTGTCGTGCTTTCTGTAGTTGAAGAAAAGGGACAGCTTCCCCAAAATAGAATCTACACACGGTGATTGGCTACCAGAATTCTTACGCTACCAGACTTCTTACTTTCCAAGATAGGGTTCAGCCCCAAAACAGAATCTACGCACGATGATTGGCTACCAGACTTCTTACTTTCCAAGATAGGGTTCAGCTTAAAGATACTACAAAATCAAGGAACTAGCTGGCTCCAATGGGATCTTTTTGAAGTTCTAGCACTTAGAAATACCCACAAAAAAAAAGCTAGAGGGAAAATTAGATCAGTTCCCCTTTGGAGTATATACATTGATCTAAGGGCCTGTTTGGCAGGGATTTAGCTTCTCCAGATTCTAAGAATCTGGTGAAGCTGAAAATTTTAGCTTCACTAGATTTATGAAGTGAGTGTGAGTACATTAAAGTTGACGAATACCGGGACATAGGTATCCCCAATGACCAGAGAAGCATATGGGCATGCAGTACTGGGCCCCAAACAAGAAGCCCTTTCGAGAGGCCCGACTTCCAGACCAATCCACCCGAAGAAGGGCCCGACAAGCGCAATAGGTCGGACGCCCTCGAGGACACTCACTGGCAGTGGAAGGCCGACCGACCAACCCATCGAGGCGCTCGGTCCCGACCAAGCCCGAGCGGTCCGACCAAGCGCTTCTGAGACCGGCGCCCCACGGACTCACGGCAACGACGACCAGGTGGCCCGACCAGCGGTCGGACCGATCGGCAGCCCGAACAAGCTCGGATCATCTTCACCGAGAAGCGGGCGTCAAATCGTCGAAACCGACTTCTCTTGGTCACCTAAAGCCGGCCGATGCGGCAATTACGTCACGATTGGCGAGGGGCGGGGCGCTTCTGGCGCCTTCCCAAGACGGCCCCGGCTGGCGCCCTCGGCGTCGGCACGACCTTCTTGAAGAGCGAAGTACGCCCGTTCCGGAGAACGGACGAGCCGTCGCTCTGCGCCTCCACCAACCCAACACAGGACGTATGGCTACCCGTCAAAGGTCAAGTCCAGCAACCGGACACCGAGGCTAAAGACCGGACTCCTAGGCGTATGGAGCCCCATCCATTTTTTCCTTTACACACTCCCGTGTAACCTCCGCGCGACCTGCTTCTCCAGGCTATATAAGGGGAGGCATGGCCCTTCGGAACAGGAGAGGGAGAACGGTGTAGGCAGTCGAACATAGCACTCCCAAAAACACACTCGTTGCCATTCCTGGCAGCCCCTGTACACAAGGCGCACTGAGTCCAAGCTCAGCCCTTGCCTGTAACACGACGGATACACCAGAATCAATAACACCCGACCACCTCACGAACTGGAGTAGGGACGTTCTGCCCAAACCAGTATAAATCCTGGACCTCCTTTCATTCGGTCTAACCATTCAAGGAGCGGGAGCGCGTAGCCCCTCTAGACCTACAAATTTACTTGCCGGTTCTCGAAACACCGACAAGAGTGTTTAAATAGATCATCTTGTTTACATTTTAGATTAAAAATATAAACTTAAAAAACTTTATTTTAGCCTATAAGTTTCAGATTTCAGGTGAAACTGGAATCTGGAGCTCTACCAAACAGGCCCTAACTGTAACTCAGCATACACGTATGACGTCCTTAATTTGTCCAAAGTTCCAAATTACCACTACTAATCTTGCTTTACATAAAAGCGACAGGGCGTTATTAGAGAGTTGTTAATGCCATCCCCGCCTTTAATAGGGCGTAAAAAACTCGAGACTCGAAGTCGCTCGGGCTCACTCGAGCTCTAAATAAACCAAACTTGGACAACACATCGGTTGGCAGTATGAACGTCCTCCTTAAGTTGATGTCGACGCTTTTGTAGCCCTTGACATTTTTTCTAGCAAATCTAGGTCCTACCGAACACAATTATAAAAATAGCTATCTCTCCGACCGTAGAAGGCGCAACAGGTGACACATGCCACTTGTAGCCCACCCGTAGCACGGAAGGTGATGCCAAGCTCCCCTTCCTCGGTAGCATTGAGCCAATCAAATTCATTTCATTAATCACTTAATTAATAGCTTTAATTAATTACTTAATGATATGCTTTACTTAATTAGTCAGCTTACCTAACCTACCGTGCTTAGAGTGCTCAGTAAGTGGTGCTGCCGAGCTCTTATGGCACGAGAGCGCGGCAGGCAATATGTGCTGAGTGTCGTGCTTTCTGTAGTTGAAGAGAGTGCTATTTTTCAATGGTCTAGAAAAGGGCCAGCTTCCCCAAAATAGAATCTACACACGATGATTGGCTACCAGACTTCTTACGCTACCAGACTTCTTACTTTCCAAGATAGGGTTCAGCCCCAAAACAGAATCTACGCACGATGATTGGCTACCAGACTTCTTACTTTCCAAGATAGGGTTCAGCTTAAAGATACTACAAAATCAAGGAACTAGCTGGCTCCAATGGGATCTTTTTGAAGTTCTAGCACTTAGAAATACCCACAGAAAAAAAGCTAGAGGGAAAATTAGATCAGTTCCCACTGGGAGTACTTCTGTTGATCTAAGGGCCTGTTTGGCAGGGATTCAGCTTCTCTAGATTCTCCAGATTCTGAGAATCTGGTGAAACTGAAAATTTTAGCTTCACCAGATTCATGAAGCTGGAGCTATGAGTACATTAAGAGTGTTTAGATAGATCATCTTGTTTACATTTTAGATTAAAAATATAAACTTAATTCACTTTATTTTAGCCTATAAGTTTCAGATTTCGTGAAGCTAGAATCGAGTTCTACCAAACAGCCCTAATCGAACTCAAAGATACACGATGACGCCCTTAATTTGTCCAAAGTTCCAAATTACCACTACTAATCTTGCTTTACATAAAAGCGATGTATGCTATTAGAGAGTTGTTAATGCCATCCCCTGCCCCAATAGGGCAGTAAAAAAACTCGAGACTCGCTAGCTGCTCAAGCTCAGCTCGAGCTTTAAATAAACCAAACTCGAACTTGATCCCAAACTCGCGGGCTTCACCGAGCCGAGCTCGAATAGCTCGTGATCTTGATAAGTTTGCGAATCACTAACTTGTTAAATATTACTATATATTAACTTTTACCGAGTTTACTTGAGCCGAACTCGAGCTTGAGTATTTTTATTATTGAAAATTAGTGTGTATTGAATTATTTATTGTTACTGAGCTTACTTGAGCCAAGTTCGAGCCTACTCGAATTTAGGCTGAGCCCTGAGCCCGAGCTCAAGCCTGAGTCCGTGGTCGAGCCCCAACTCGAGCTTGTTCGAGCTCGGCTCGAGCTTTTAACGAGCTCAAGCAAGAGCCTGGGAGGCCAGGCTTTCTTGAGCTCCGCTCATTTACAAGCCTACACATCGAGCCATCAGCTACATTAGCGCATGTACAATAAAAGATGCTTATATAAGAGTGTTTAAATTGGGAGAATATAGCCATATCATTTAACACCTAAGTTGTTGTCTCCAATGCAAACATATATTTTGTGGGTTCTTAGATGTTATATTAAATTAATTACATATAGTTATATACATAAGTATCGGTTAAGCACCGGTGCTTAATTAAACATCAATGCTTCAAAATAAACATCTTATCTATACTACATGGTAAAAAAAAAGTTTTCATTGCTAAGCACATCTCTGAGCACCTGCATTATAGACGATCTAGGCCCACTGTGGGGCCAGGGGGGTGATGGGGCCTAGGCCCCCGTCGGCCCATGAAAAGAGCGTATATGACAAAGGCTTTGCATAAGTTTATTACGCGGTGATTAATTAGTTAATGGATGGATCATTTCTGATGTCAGATTGCGACCGCCGTTGCCAATTAGTGAGTGCTTGAGTGGCTAGGCACTCACCTTGTCACAGTGGCACAAATCGACGAAAGGAATGGCACAGTCGCGCACAATGTCGCCGTTACAGTGGGAGCCCATGAGACGCTTATGTTCTGGTTCTCCTTCCTTGGTAAGTGACGACTGGCTGAATGATCTCATGATTTATTATATTGAGCAAGATGTGTTTGCAAAGATAGACATAGAAGATATTTTACAGTATTTTCAGAATATGAGGACTCGCAAATATCAACTATCGCCTCTTGTGAAATAATAAGTGATACGTTCCCTAAATCCTTGCAAGTTACAAGTGTTACATATTGTACTTACTATATATTAAATTTTGAATATCAATCATTAGTAGATGTTCACTTCATTCTTAAGCCTCCTTCTTTAGAAATTTCTAACTCCGCCATGTCTAACCCCTCCAACCCAACCTAATTACCCAAGGGGCATTTCTGTCCATGACGCTGTATATATACCGCTCTTCTCCTCCATTCTCAAACCGTGACCCAATCATAACTCATAAGCTCGGTCGATCTCGTCAATCTCCCTTAGGCTTTAGCGAACCAACTAACCACCGCTAGCTCTCTTCTTCTCCTCCTTGCTCGATCGCTACTAGTCTGTCTAGGCATGGCGACGGTGCACCCGAACGTGGCCGTGCCGTCCCTCCTCGAGCCGGCAACGTCCGGTGGCTGCGCGAAGGCGGCTGCCGCTGCCGCCGATGACCAGGAGCCGGTCACATTGACGGTGTGGCGCAAGTCGCTGCTGTTCAACTGCCGGGGGTTCACGGTGTTCGACGCCAGCGGCAACCTCGTGTACCGCGTGGACAGCTACGCGTCCGACTCCCGCGCCGTGGTCGTGCTCATGGACGCCGCGGGGGGCCCCGTGCACACCGTCCGCCGCAAGAAGTTGATCAGCCTTGGCGTAGACAAGTGGCTGGTGTACCCCGGCGAGGAGACGCACCTGCCACCGCTCTACGCGGTGAAGCGGACGGTGCAGTTCATGCGCGGCGGCGGCGGCGGCAAGTCGATGGCGCACGTCACGCCCTGCGCCTCTGGCGTGGGCGGGTACGAGGTGGAAGGGTCGTACGTGCGGCGGCGCTGCGCGGTTTACAACGAGCAGCGGCGCGCCGTGGCGGAGGTGCAGCCGAAGGAGGCGGTCGGCACGGACGTGTTCCGGCTTGTGGTGCGGCCGAGGATGGAGGTGTCTCTGGCCATGGCCGTCGTGCTGGCGCTGGACCAGATGTTCGGGAGGCCGTCACTCCTCAGGAGCTGGTCCTCATAGGCACTGTTTGTTTAGACTTTTTTATAGTTTAAAAGTTGAAAAAGCTAAAACCTAAATATATAAGTAGCTTTTTATCTGAGCTTTTCAAAAGTTATAAGGTTCTATATAACTAAAAACTAAAAACCATTGAGAAGAAGCTTTTTTAACTTATTGATGGTTGGTTTTTGACTAGTAACACTAGAGTTAGGTAAAATTACACTACAGAATCGCATGATTTTCGCGGTCTATATTTTTTCGGCTAAAAATAGGCCGACGTAAATAACTTAATTTTCGTCGCCCACGTAAACCGACGAAGTTACGCTTATTTTCGCTGTATTCGCTAAAAAGCCGATGAAAATAATTGAGTTATAGCGTCCGGAAAATTTTAAAATTTTTTTGTCTATTTTCGTCGGCTTAGACTGACGAAAATAAGACACGTGACGAAGGCTAGCTATTTTCGTCGGCCTCAACCGACGAAAAGAAGACACGTGGCGGAGGTCAGCTATTTTCGTCAGCCTCAGCCGACGGAAATATTGCCGCCACCCAATATGGCCCCGCTGGAGGCGTTTCCCGCCCGATCCATCCAAAAACTTTTGGCGATCCCGCCTTCCCATCCGCTACAAATGTCCCGCCCACCGAAGCTGAGCTGCTCGCAACGCAAATTCGAAACGCCTCTCGAGTCCACCAGATCCTCCAATTCTTCCCGCGCCCTCAAGTTTTTGAGATCGCCGTTCCATCTTCTGGTGCGGGAGATTGCGCAGGACTTCAAGACCGACCTCCGGTTCCAGTCCTCCACCGTCGCCACGCTGCAGGAGGCAGCCGAGGCCTACCTCGTGGGGCTCTTCAAGGACACCAACCTCTGCACCATCCACGCCAAGAGAATCACCATCATGCTCAAGGACATCTAGCTCGCCTGTCGCATGAGGGGCGAGAGGGCCTGATGAGATCGTGCGTTCTTCGTTGCTGGTTGCTCTTCGGTTTCTTTATTGGTGTGTGGTGTGGGGCGTGGTAGAGACTAGATGGGTGCCTTCGCTTCAATGGTGAATGACTCTGTTCTAGCATGATTTGCTACCTCCTGGATCTCCTCTTTGGTCTGAGAATGATCACTAGAATTTGATTGGTCTTAGCACGCGAAATGTTACTATCGCTTTTGATGGAATCGACAGGTGCATGTTAGATCCAAGATGTTGCTGTTATCTTTAGTGATGGTTTTGCCTCTTGTGATTGACTTCAGTGAAATGTGATCTGTGTTTCTGCTTTGTGCATCACTATGTTCGTCAAGGAGGATTTTTATATTTTTTAACTTTAAAATATTATTTTCGTCGGCTTGGACCGACGAAAATAAAAAAATGCCGACAAAAATAAAGTTGCCATGTCAGCAAGCGGGACAGCCATTATTTTCTGATCGTCTCAACACGAAAATAAGGTTTATAATGACAGCAAACCAGAAAATCACTTATTCGGCTATTTTTAACCGTTAAATATATTTTCGTTCGGTTTTGGCCGACGAAAATAGTCCGATTCTGTAGTGTTACCCATATCTATCGCGTACAAAAGCCGTTAGTTTTAAATTGTTTAAATCAAAAAGCTGACTTTAAGCTATAAAACAAAAAGTTTAAGTCTAAATAAACAAGTCCTCGTGTAAATTTCCAACATTGTTTAGACCAGAGATCAAAAGGAGGATTGCTAGCTAGATCTGTTGGTTGCGTACGTGTTCCTCTTCGATATATGAAGAATTGAAGATCTGTCGGTCAATTGGGGTATATTGCGCATGGAAATCAGATCCCTCTGGGTGTGTGTGGTTGTGACAGTAAACCATGCACTATGTAAAGAGAGATGAAATTGTAAATACTTCTAAATTTAAAAACAAAAAAAAGGGTTACAGCAGGCCAATTTCCTGTCTTTATCTTCTGTTTTTGGTAGCACCAGGGGCTGTCTGTGGAACCCGAAATCTGAATTGCACGTCAAAAAACCCTTGGCCAGCTTTGCTCCGGCGATTCGATATCCATAAAGGGAAGGAGACGCATGCTTAGCACATGGCATTTTCTTCTTCCCCACTCCCTAGCAGGCCATGTATCCATCCAAACACGGATTATCATTCTCCCAAACTGTGAACCAGAAAAGGTCGGTGCGTACCTCCTTTCCAGACGAGGACAACATGAATCAGATATAACAATGGATAGATATAGCAATCGATGACATTTCTACTACTTTACTATCAAAGAAAAAATATAAATAAATAACAACAAATCTAATCCATTAAATTAAAAGAAATAAATGTTTCCTATTGAATTCAGTGTACAGTAGAAGAGCTCGATCTCCCAGGTAGCAGAGGAAGGCGGACGTCGTTGGTCCAGCTACGAGCTAACGATAGTGCGCGCGTTGAATTTTAGGGTCTGTTTGGTAGAACTCCAGATCCTAATTTCACCTGAGATCTGAAAATTGTAGGCTAAAATAAAGTGAATTAAGTTTATAGTTTTGGTCTAAAATGTAAACAAGATGATCCATCTAAACACTCCTAATATACTCATAGCTTCAGTTCACAGATCTGATAGAGTTAAAAATACTCAGCTTCACCTGATCTATGAATCTAATAAAACTAAATCCGTATCAAACTCGCCCTAAATCAGCGAAAGCTGCGCAACCACCGTGGCCTGCCTCGGTGCCTCGCCTCAAGACAAATATCGCGGCTTGTTCTTCCAAGCGCACTGCCCTATGTCGTACGTACGTACGGTAGTGGCAGTCCGCCCCAGTTTAGACTTGTAGTCCGGATCTCCAACTGGAAGCTAAATATATAAGTAGCTTTTTATCCGAGCTTTTCAAAAGTTATAAGGTTCTATATAACTAAAACTAAAACCATTGAGAAGAAGCTTTTTAACTTATTGATGGTTGGTTTTTGACTAATAACACTAGAGTTAGGTAAAATTACACTACAGGAATCGACAGTATTTTCGTCGGTCTATATTTTTTCGTCGGCTAAAAATAGGCCGACGTAAATAACTTAATATTTTCGTCGGCCCACAGAAACCGACGAAGTTACGTTTATTTTCGTCGGTATTCGTTAAAAAGCCGATGAAAATAATTGAGTTATAGCGTCCGGAAAATTTTAAAATTTTTTTGTCTATTTTCGTCGGCAGGCCGGCGAAAATAAGACACGTGACGAAAATAGCTATTTTCGTCGGCCTCAACCGACGAAAAAGAAGACACGTGGCGGAGGTCAGCTATTTTCGTCAGCCTCAGCCGACGGAAATATTGCCGCCACCAATATGGCCCCGCTGGAGGCGTTTCCCGCCGATCCATCCAAAACTTTTGGCGATCCCGCCTTCCCATCCGCTACAAATGTCCCGCCCACCGAAGCTGAGCTGCTCGCAACGCAAATTCGAAACGCCTCTCGAGTCCACCAGATCCTCCAATTCTTCCCGCGCCCTCAAGTTTTGAGATCGCCGTTCCATCTTCTGGTGCGGGAGATTGCGCAGGACTTCAAGACCGACCTCCGGTTCCAGTCCTCCACCGTCGCCACGCTGCAGGAGGCAGCCGAGGCCTACCTCGTGGGGCTCTTCAAGGACACCAACCTCTGCACCATCCACGCCAAGAGAATCACCATCATGCTCAAGGACATCTAGCTCGCCTGTCGCATGAGGGGCGAGAGGGCCTGATGAGATCGTGCGTTCTTCGTTGCTGGTTGCTCTTCGGTTTCTTTATTGGTGTGTGGTGTGGGGCGTGGTAGAGACTAGATGGGTGCCTTCGCTTCAATGGTGAATGACTCTGTTCTAGCATGATTTGCTACCTCCTGGATCTCCTCTTTGGTCTGAGAATGATCACTAGAATTTGATTGGTCTTAGCACGCGAAATGTTACTATCGCTTTTGATGGAATCGACAGGTGCATGTTAGATCCAAGATGTTGCTGTTATCTTTTAGTGATGGTTTTGCCTCTTGTGATTGACTTCAGTGAAATGTGATCTGTGTTTCTGCTTTGTGCATCACTATGTTCGTCCAAGGAGGGATTTTTATATTTTTTTTAACTTTAAAATATTATTTTCGTCGGCTTGGACCGACGAAAATAAAGCAAAATTGCCGACAAAAATAAAGTTGCCATGTCAGCAAGCGCGGGGACAGCCATTATTTTCGTCGGTCGCTCTGACCGACGAAAATACAAGTATTTTCGTCGGCAACCGACGAAAATACAACTTATTTTCGTCGGCCTATTTTCGTCGAACCGACGAAAATAGCTATTTTCGTCGGTTTTTGGCCGACGAAAATAGTGCCGATTCTTGTAGTGTTACCCATATCTATCGCGTACAAAAGCCGTTAGTTTTTAAATTGTTTAAATCAAAAAGCTGACTTTAAGCTATAAAACAAAAAGTTTAAGTCTAAATAAACAAGTCCTCGTGTAAATTTCCAACATTGTTTAGACCAGAGATCAAAAGGAGGATTGCTAGCTAGATCTGTTGGTTGCGTACGTGTTCCTCTTCGATATATGAAGAATTGAAGATCTGTCGGTCAATTGGGGGTATATTGCGCATGGAAATCAGATCCCTCTGGGTGTGTGTGGTTGTGACAGTAAACCATGCACTATGTAAAGAGAGATGAAATTGTAAATACTTCTAAATTTAAAAACAAAAAAAAAGGGTTACAGCAGGCCAATTTCCCTGTCTTTATCTTCTGTTTTTGGTAGCACCAGGGGCTGTCTGTGGAACCCGAAATCTGAATTGCACGTCAAAAAAACCCTTGGCCAGCTTTGCTCCGGCGATTCGATATCCATAAAGGGAAGGAGAGACGCATGCTTAGCACATGGCATTTTTCTCTCTTCCCCACTCCCTAGCAGGCCATGTATCCATCCAAACACGGATTATCATTCTCCCAAACTGTGAACCAGAAAAAGGTCGGTGCGTACCTCCTTTCCAGACGAGGACAACATGAATCAGATATAACAATGGATAGATATAGCAATCGATGACATTTCTACTACTTTACTATCAAAGAAAAAATATAAATAAATAACAACAAATCTAATCCATTAAATTAAAAGAAATAAATGTTTCCTATTGAATTCAGTGTACAGTAGAAGAGCTCGATCTCCCAGGTAGCAGAGGAAGGCGGACGTCGTTCGTCCAGCCTCTGAGCTAACGATAGTCTTGTGCGTTGAATTTTAGGATGCATTTTGGTAGAACTCAGGATCCTAATTTCACGAGATCTCGAAAATTGTAGGCTAAAATAAAGTGAATTAAGTTTATAGTTTTGGTCTAAAATGTAAACAAGATGATCCATCTAAACACTCCTAATATACTCATAGCTTCAGTTCTACAGATCTGATAGAGTTAAAAATACTCAGCTTCACCAGATCTATAAATCTAATAAAACTAAAACCCGACCAATCACGCTCTAAATCAGCGAAAGCTGCGCAACCACCGTGGCCTGCCCCGGTGCCTCGCGAAATATCGCGGCTTGTTCTTCCGAGCGCACTGGCACTGCCTTATGTCGTACGTACGTACGGTAGTGGCAGTCCGCCCCAGTTGTAGACTTGTAGTCCGGATCTCCAACTGGAAGACTGACCAAGGTTTAGAATCTTCTTACCATGAGAACTGTATGATCTTCTCTTAGGCTATTTCTAGTGTATAATAATATACCCATTTAATACATGTCACATAAGCATTTTTGATGATATAGCAAGAGAGTTAAGAGGGGAGAGAAGAAAGCTGTATCTTGAGGAAGATACCACTTAGGTACGAAATCATATACATTGAAACTTGAATCATCTAAGTGGTTCACAATTCATACTCTCATACACATCTAGCATTTAATTATCTTGTAGAAACTAAGAAACAATTCATGATATCATGCATTGAGATAGTTATATCTTCTATAATATCATATGACATGATAGTTTTGAATATTGTGACAAGATATAATGCACTGTAAATAGCCTTAAGAGTACGACGCGAGTGCTTGTATGCCCTCGAAAAATAGATTAAATGCCCTCGGGACGTCAGCTAAGAGTGGATGTGGATGCGAATACGAGTCTGAAGAGTACCTTTCTCTCATCAGCTATTGGTTCGCCGGCTGGGCTCTCATCTTTCGGTTAGCCTGTCTAGTAGTGTAGTATTAAATTACAGCCTGTTAAGAATTAGTGCAGTGCACACTTCTCGAATGTTCTAGAGAATTCTCAGATTGGCATGAGTTAAGAGATATTTTCTACAAATACTTTTTAATAAATTGATTTGCTGTGTTTTGATGGTAGAATAAAGAAATATTGGCATTTAGTAGGGTGTTAGGGTAGCCCGTTTGGTTTGGGTTAAGAGGTGGGTTAGGTGTTTAACCCGCCAAACATCATTAAGGGAGGATTATCTTAGGCCAGCCAAAGCATTTTAATCCTCCTAATTCAGATAATTAAGTTAACCCACTAAATTAGTGGAATAAATTAACCTAACACAACTAACCCTCCTAAATTTTTTCTAATGCTAACCCAGAAAACCGACCTTAATTTAACCAAACAGTATTTTAATTAACAAGGTTTGTTGTCAAACACAAAATTTGGGATAAACTAACATAGTTAGGTTAAAGTTTGCTAATTCGGTTATTTTAACCCAAAACCAAACACAGCTGAGTGTAAACTTGTGCTCTACCAAATTTTATAGTAGTGAAATAAAGAGTTGAGCTCTTGTGTATAAGAGTTAATCTCTCATGGTAAGCGGTTCTTCCAGTACTTAGAGATTGTTAAATGTGATTTGCGAGAGCGCCTCGGTCACCTCAAATCATAATGGTCTTGACTTTAACAAGAGCGGTTTGGTCGTCCGAAAGCTAAGGCCATTCCCAGTGTATAGTTTCATTTCTCAGTTTTTAAGAGTGCCACATCAACTTTTATCTAGGTAACTGTGTATCTCAAGTTTCATCTAGATGAAACTCTCTCACCTCCCATAAAACTCTCTCTATCTCTCTCTTCATAATTACCTTGCCATGTCACCAAACATGATGATGTGTCATGTCATTTAATAAAAATGAAACTCAGTTGAAACTCCCACTGGGAATGGCCTAAGCCAAGCACTAAGTTCCTCTTTGGCACATCTTCTGGATTGGCTTTTCCCTAGATGAAGCCGTAAACTGTGCCAAACAGCTAGCTTCTAGTTCAGCTTTTTGCCCAATCCCAAACTCATTTGATGGTGTCCATAGGACCACAACCATGGCCCCGTTCGAGAGATTTAAAGCTGACTTCAGCTTCTGATAAACCAGTAAGTTCCACTAAATAATTCAGCTTTTAAGCGATTTTTGACATAACCCACAAGCTATATATAAGTAACAAAAAGCTGAAAGTTAGGCTGTATTTGTTTTTGCAGCTTATCGTTAGAAGAAATTAGCTATTTATTAAAGGGTCTATTATAAAAAGCTACAACCGTTTTTTAGCTCACAAAGCTAAAAAATAGCTTTTCAGAAAAGCTATGGCTCCCTCAAACAGACGTTGTATATAGAGGGAGAAGTAGGAAACCTTTGCTTATCTAGCATTGGCCCTTGCTTTTTTTTTCTTTTGCAAATCTAACCTGCTACACGCACGCATTTACAAATTTGGCCTAGCCTCCACCACGAAAAGTGTATCAGGCAACATTTGTCACTTGCCACGCCCAGAGAGCTTGGAGAGTGATTGGTGCCGAGGTCAGTCGAGCTCTCATGGCTTTGGTCACACTTCGAGATCCCCAGGTGCGACAGGTGTCGCCTGCTGCACCTACCATGGTGAGAGGAAGGGGTCAAATTTGCAAATAAATGCACTAGAGGGCTTAGATTTACCCCCCAAAAAAACTTAGTGAGCCAGATAATAGAAGAGTTCGAGAAGTAGCAATGTAGGAAACAAAAAGATATCACTTAGTATACAGATGCCGATTATCATTGGGATTCAGAGTGTTTATTGCAGCTCATTTCGGAGATTGACTATCAACTCCGAACGTTTACCAATCACACGGGCGTTGATACTTACGGAGTTGTCACTTTTCTAGCAGCATGTTGCAAATCTAGCTCTTTTTCAAACGCAATTATAAAAATAACTAAATCCCCAACCACAAAAGCGTCAGCACACAACACATATCATCTGCCACGCTCCTGCTCCGCAGAAGCTTTTACAAGCTCTCAGAGCATGGTAAGCCATCGAAGTTACAACAGTTCAAAAGCACATGTGACACGTCGCCTGTCAGCACTTCTAAGGTCGAAGATAGGATTATTTTTACAATTGCATTTAAACAAGATCCAGATTTGAAAAAATAAATTTGTCATGAGGCTAAAAAATGATGATTTCGATACTTGCACCGTTCCAGTTCCAAATACACTGGACTTTGATCTTAACTGCTCACTTCTGTTAATTGGATGCGCAAGGTGCATAAGAGAGCAGGCAAAGATATCAGAAAAGGGCTTAATTCTCTTATCATTCTTGGAGCTTGGTGGCTGTGGAAACATCGAAATGATTGTGTTTTCAATGGGGCCGCGCCCAACGTGGAGAAAGTCTTGCAGGAGGTCTCCATAGAAGCACAACTGTAGATTTCGGCCGGTACAGGAGGCTTGGGTTCCTTGTGGCAGCACTAGTCTTTGTTGGTGTTGTGTGTTTTTTTGTTGCTGTTTTCCTTTTATCCCCCCACCTCTCTTTTTGTTTGATCTGTATTGTCCTAAGAATTTGTTGGTGGTGTCTACCACCTCTCTCCTTCTTAATGCAATGAAATGCAGCTCTCCTGCGTTTTCGTGAAAAAAAACAAGGCATTTCAACAGAACGAGATTTTTCACTATTTCAGAGAGCTGAGAGCAACTACCAGGAAGCCAGGAAGGTAAATTACTACATCCGTACAGTTTGAGAACTCACTCTGAGACTGAGTCACAAATGTTAATTCTACAACAAATCTTCTCAGGGTAGAGAATGGCTGGAGACTGCTTTTTCGCAGAAATGAATAAGAATCTCCTCAACGGAGAAGCACCTCATCGATGAGGACTGGAGGCCTCTTCGTGGCCAGCACCACCTGATGCTGCGTTGTTAATTAATTCAATTACAAATGAAAAACCACCTTTGTCGTCGGTGAAAGCGGCTGTTTCAGCTCTTAATTTGCCCACACATGAACAAGGCCTTGCCGGTTGCCAGTATAGATCTCGTCGCGCTCTTCATCGTAGTACAGAGCGGTGATGTCCTCAAGAGCCTCTGAGACTGTACTCTGGAACTTCCCTGTTTTCTTTTGCGTGCACAGATCTTCGGCCTTTATTTTGGCCAAGCACTTTCCAGTCAGTATGTTGCTGATATTTATAGAGCCAGCTTCATTCAGGGCAACAAAGATGAGCGTTCCGATTATATTATCCACAAACATGAGTATCATGCTCATTTATCTTCTGGAAAAGGGTGGAGAACAGACAATCTGAAAACAGATCTGTTCGTGGGTGCCATTTGTTTTATCATAGCGGAGGATGAGATCATGCAACAGCAGGTTCAACTAAACTAGTTCAATGAGAGTAGTGCATGAATGGACAATGAAAGAATGTGATGAGGGGAAACCAGAACAGATAACTGTAGTAAAATACGACACGCACATATTTACAATTGCATGACCGATTAAGCAATATATCCTCCAACAAACAACAAAAAAGATCAAATCTTACCATTTTCTTCTGAAGATGAATCATTGGAATCAGCCTTGCAGTAAGAAACAATAAGATCTTGATCACTGGTTATGTATATGTTGTTGGTATTGCAGTCAGGGTGCCACAATAGGTGATCTTCAAATGATGTGACTAGTTCACCTCTGAAATTCCAAACAGCTACGGATCGATTCCGGAATGTAAGGAACAACTGCAGTTCGTACAGAAAGATAAAGGCAGATGGTGTCATGAACTCGGTCCTGCTCACTTCTGTTAATTGGATGCTACGCACCTACAATAGTGTGAGTTAGAACCCTAAGCAACAAGCAAATTTTGTTTTCATTGATTGTCTAGGCATTATTGTCACCTAGGGAAAACACTTACATCAAGTATTTGAAGATTCTCGCCTTCCTGCTTGACCAGGAGTTTTTCATTGAACTGTTCAATGAAATCCACCTTCTTATTGCGATGGAGAAGGTGGTGGAAGGACTTCAAAACTGCACCATCCTCAATAGAAAGAATCTTCAGAGGAACAGAGCTGCTTGTTCTTGTATAAATCAATAGCATTATACCAGGACTGTCACAAGCTAACAAGTAATTAGACAAGAGGCAAGTACAACCATGTATCCCTAATTCCCTACTGAAATAGAAAATAAAATCAAATATTTTAAACTGGACGTATACAGAAAAAATCCAGCTCTGTTAAGCTGCATATCAACACCACAGGTATAAGATTCTGTTGTCCTTCATATGTGACAACTCATTCTGGCTTTAATTAGTTTGGTCAATTTAAAGCATGCGTAAGTGCTGAATTTGTTGTAACAGAAGAGGCATTGAAATAACAGAACAATTTGCTGAACAGCAAAGTGATAAGGCGCATCAAAGTTAAGAGTATTTGATAAGGTGATTCAGGGGAAAAGGAAACATGAGAAGAAAGAGAAATGAGTTACCTTATCTTTATTTCTTGAACATCCTTATCAGATATGGAATATAGTAGCGTGTAGTTTTTCAAGTCGAACACCTTGTAAGTACTGTTTGCAGAATGAGATGCTCTCAGGGCAGTTTCAGAATAAGTGCATTTTATAGCCATTACAGAAATTAGTGTACCTGTCTTGAGCAGAGTAAGTCAAGACCTTTCCATTTACATCATCAAACTCCACGAATCCAGGCCATTTCAAGGACTCTGTCTCAAAAAGAGGGAAACCAGCATCCGGTTTTGCTCGTCGTATGTACCTTTGAAATAGTTGAACAAGGTCTTTATCCAGATGACAGAATCGGAGATTCACTACATTGACAAAACATATGGAACACAAAGCTTACTCTATTCGAGTTGTCCTGCATCGCAAGGCACTGAAGTTTTCAGAACCATATACTGACACAGTAATTAGTGACTCGTTATTCTTGTTGTAAAATAAACTGCGGATAACTTCATCCGGACTACCGTTCAGAAAGCATATTCTCCTGTTTGTCACTGGAAATATAAGGAGGTGTCTCAGCATGACCACATGAAGCAGAAGTAAACCGCAAGACAAGCATACCTCTACTAAAAGCAGCACATACTCCAGACTGTGATAAAGCAAAGACTATATCACGCGCTGCAACTATCTCAATAATTTTTGACCTTTTCCTCAAGTAAGGGAGTAGCAAACTGTTCTCCTTAGGATCATGAGTGTCAAACTCTTCCTAAAAGTGAAAGCGAAGACCCATGATTAGAAAGCTAGAGAGAAAGTAAAGTGATATTACAAAATCGGGAGGGAGATAAAATCGCTACTACACAGACAATGGGAGAGGATAAAATGCGCAAGGTTGACAGTTCTAATAGGGTGACTTCTGGCTACAAAGTTTTTTTGTGGAGCATTCCAACTTCCAAGTGATGATGATAAAACAGGTCAATTTTGCTGAAACCAAGCAGGTGCCCCTACTATCTTTGTTCACCGCGGGATAAACACCACTAAACTGGTTGTCTGAGCAGTGCAAAGTCATGCATAACAGTACAAAGACACGCAGAGGCAACAATCAACTACACAAAGTACTAGATGAGCAACTTATGCGGTTATGCCATCATGCATAGCCAACTTGGCATCACAGAAGCATTAAATAAATCAAAAACAGTTTGTCTCAGAGGCCGAAGACAAAACATAACAACCGCCATTTTCCATGCAGGATCGCAGCAATCCAACAATTGACAGGAAATCCCCACTTTATCGATCTGAAACATTGGTGAGAGTCCGCAACTCCACATATCCTTTTCGCTGAAGCAAATACGTGATACCAAATCAACATTGCCCTAAATTAATACTAATAGTTTGCACAAGGCAGTACAGGGTGCGAAACTGCACGGAGCCAGAGACATTTGGCACGCAGCTGCACAATTGAACATACAACTCTCCCTCTTCCTCAAATCAGCAGTGCTCCCCAAGCTGCTGTACAAAACTGTCACAGACTTCCAGCGAACAGAGGAGGGAATAACAGAAAGGGGAGAGGAACTGGATGAACTTGGGAAGGAAGTCAGGAAATCTCTTCATCCATGCCGAATCATTCAGGCCTTACAGTATTTATACTCCAAACTCAGACCCTGACAGGTGGGCCAATTCAACACACAACTCAACACACACAATCCCGATCAACGCAACAGACAACCCAGCACTCGCTTCAGAGACAACACAGCGTCCGGTAGTACTGTAGTCCATCCGGCACATCACATTCCCCCCTCCTTAAAACGCGGCTTGACCCCAAGCCGGTGCCGCCGGGAATTGGTGTTGTAGCGCCGCCGTATTTTCCCATGTCGCCAGTGAAGAAGACAAGCCCGACCACTTGATCAGCACAGAAGAAATAGCATGATCACCTTGTTTGATCAAGCGCTTTTGCGAGATTATACGGAGCGAATGTGCGGCGGCTTCAAAACGATGAACCGACAACCACGAGGAGATAGCCACCAAGAAGGAATGTGTCGTTTCAATTGAGAGCGTGAACAACCGGATGAATCTTGCATCCAAGCGGTAAGTCGGTTTGTAAGCAACCTTACCCACCCGAGCAACAATGTCATAAGGTCCATAAAGCGGCGAGTTTGTGATTACTCCGGTGGCCAACGACGTCGAGCATAAGGTTGCGGTTTGAGGTATACCTTCGCCAACCTGAAATTCGGGCGGCGATGTTTGTCCGCTTGGGACTTCATCACTAGCGGCTCGTTCGGATGTTGTCGGGCGGTTGAGTAACTTCGGTGCCGTTCATCCAACGGATCGCACATCTTGCCTTGGACACACATTGGAGTTAGAAATACCAAAGTCTTGGGTGGATAACAGTATAACACCTCAAGCGGCGATTTTCCCACAATTTGGAAGGTGGTATTGTACCAAAACTTCGGCGAGGCTAACCAATCCGACCACTTGTTGGCGAGCATGAACAAAGCGGCGAAGATAAGTTTCCAAACATTGATTCAAGCGTTCGGTCGACCATCGGTTTGAGGATAGTAAGTGAACTCATATTCAATCGAGTGTCCGAAGCGAAGTAAAGCATTCTTGCCAAAAGGAACTTGTAAATACTTTATCCTGTCGAGATACTATGACATGCGGACCATGGAGTTTATAAATGTGGTTGAAGAATACTTGAGCAACTTGTAAAGCGGTGAAGGGGTGGATCAAAGGCGTGAAGTGACCATACTTAGAGAATTTGTCAATCACTACGGAATTGTGGTAAACTTGTGAGAAGGAGAAGCCCTTGATAAAATCGAGGCGAGTGTGCCAAGCTTGAGGCCAGACAGGCAAGGGTTGAAGAAGCCCGACAATTTGACATGCTCCACCTTGGCTTGCTGACAGATCTCACATTGATTGACATACTGCTGCACTGTGTCTTTCATGCGAGGCCAAGCAAACAAGGCTTTCACCTTATGGTAAGTAGCATGCACACCTGAGTGGCCACCAATACCACTACTATGAAGGGATTGAAGAATGTGCTGCTGCGCCAAGGAATTGCTACCAACCCAGATACGGCCCTTGAAACGAATTACACCATCCTGGAGAGAGTAGCCTTTGTCATTAGAACCAGAGACACACAGCTCGGCATAAAGTGATTTGGTTGCCGGATCATCCTCATATCCAGCGACTAGATTATCCAGCCACTTGGGCGTACAGCAAGAGATCGCCTGAAGATCTACTGAGTGCGACTGTCGCGACAATGCATCAGCAGCCAGGTTAAGATGACCCTTTTTGTAATGAATCTGATATTGCAAGCCAAGTAACTTCACAAAAGCTTTTTGTTGGATGTCAGTGGTGAGGCGTTGCTCAGTGAGGTGCATCAAAGCCTTGTGATCCGTGCGGATGATGAACTCACGATATTGTAAATAGGGGCGCCATTTAAGATTGCTAGCAAGATGGCCAAACACTCCTTCTCGTGAAGCGAAGTTGATTCCGCGGACTCAAGTGCTTGCTCAGGAAAGCTATGGGATGGCGGTCCTGCATTAAGACAGCCCCAATACCCTCATTACTAGCATCCGTTTCCAACACAAAAGGCTTCGCAAAATTTGGCAAAGCTAAGACGGGGGCTTGTACGAGAGCACGCTGCAACGCTTTGAAAGCTATCTCCGCAGCTGGCGTCCACTGGAAAGACACACCTTTCTTCAGAAGAAGGGTCAATGGTTTAGAGATTACCCCATAATGCTGAATGAACTTGCGATAATAACCAGCAAGGCCTAGGAAGCCACGCAGTGATTTAAGATTGGTGGGAGTCGGCCACTCAAGCACAGCTTGCACTTTTGATTGGTCTGTGGACACCCCAGCCGAAGAAATGATATGACCAAGATACGCCAATTGTTGCTGCCCAAAGGAACATTTGGCCTTGTTAACCAACAACTGATGGTGGTCCAAAATGCGAAAGACCTCAGTGAGGTGACACACATGATCCGCTAAGGAACTACTATACACCAAAATGTCATCCACAAACACCAAAACAAACTTGCGCAGAACTGCAGCAAATATCTTGTTCATCACACCTTGGAAGGTAGCAGGGGCATTGGTAAGACCGAATGGCATCACTAAGAATTCATACAAGCCTTGGTGAGTGCGGAAGGCGGTCTTATGCTCATCACCAGGTGCAACTCTGATTTGGTGATACCCCGAGCGCAAATCTAACTTGGTGAACCATTGTGCTCCCGCCAACTCATCCAAAAGCTCATCGATGATAGGCAACGGGTGTTTGTTCTTGACAGTGAGCATATTGAGCTTGCGGTAATCAACACAAAAACGCCAGGAACCGTCCTTCTTCCGAACTAAAAGCACGGGAGAAGCGAAAGAACTAGTGCTCTGTTGAATAATACCTTTGGTTAACATATCAGTCACCAGTTGCTCAATGGCATCTTTACGTTGGGCGAAATCAGATAGGCCGCCTGATCCTGAGTTAGGCGCTGGTATCGATGGAATATGATGATCAAAGTCACGCCGCGGGGGTAAAGTGACAGATTCCTTAAACAGATGATGAAACTCCTGTAAGACACGCTGAAGTGGAAGCTGAATCACAGAAGTTGGTTCGGACTGTGGGTCTTGTTGCACTGCTGAAAGCTGTTGACAAAATTGGACAACATGAGTGACTGCCCCTCTCTTCAACAGCCCTTTAAACTCCTTTGAATCAATACAAGTATTCGGTGATGGTGTGTCAATTATACCCTGTAATTTGATTCTGCGTTGGTTATGAGTGAATTGTATGCTTTTGCGACCCCAGTGAACCCATATAGGGCTATGGTCTTCTAACCAATTGGCCCCGAGGATCATGTCATAACAGCCCAATTGCAAAACCCGCATGTCATGCTGGAAGGAATACCCCTGTACCCACCAAGTCAACTGGGACACCATCTGGTCACAAATCACTAAATCGGCCATCGACCCTTTGTCAAGCGAATGGGTGGAATAAACCTTAGGACAACATGCCTTGTCCGACAATGCTTTACTCACAAAAGAGTACGTACTGCCCGAGTCCACCAAAATCAAGATTTCCAGCTTGCCAAGCAAACCCAACAACCGTAAGGTCCGGCGTGTGGAATGCCCATGTGGTTGTTGTGCGGTGACAGCTAACAGTTCTTCAGAAGAGTGCATGTCAGTGGCATCAATCTCCTCCTCCTGAGATGGATGAAGGTGCAAGACTTCCAGCAGTTCTTCAATAATATGCAAGGGAATCTGATCAGGGCACTTGTGAGTTTTTCCCCATTTCTCCCCACACACAAAACACAAACCATTAGCTCGCCGGTATGCTCGCAATGCATCCAATTTGTCATCAGATCTGCCACCTATAGTCTTCTTGAATCATCCGGTGGCGAGTTTCTTCAACCTTACCGGTAGATTTAAGTTTGTCCAGAAGCCGCCGCCCTTAGTTGGTCGATTTGGGTAGTGGCGTTCTCACTGCTCAGTTCCTCCTCTTGTACGAGCCAATGCTTAGCTGCAGTTTCTCGTCGGTGGGTTGTGCAAAACCAAAGCGGCGAACCTCCTCCGTAAGCCCCCAGCGCGTGACAAAAACACATCATCTGAAATGGATTGTAAAAAAGCGAGATGGTCTTTGTAATTTTTCAAACTCTTGATGTATTGAGATCTGAGCCGGTTTGCTTCAAGGTGATCGGTTGGTTCATCGCCTTTTGTACAAATTTTTCCCAAATCGGCGTTCACCGCCTCACAAAAGACTCCCGATCCTCAAACCGCCTACGTGCTTGACGTTGTGCAACCATAAAGCGACATTACCACAAAATTGAGAGCTGCGAACACAGTGCGCCGCGCTTCGGATGGATCCCCATTACCTCAAAGTAGGTCTCACACGCTCTCGCCATAATCTCGGGTTGTCGCCGTCAAACTTGAAACTCGGTTTGACAAGGATCTGCCGTGGTTGCCCTTTGTGAAGATCCGCTATGTCCCCTGTCCGCCATTTTCGTGTCCGATCCTTGCAGATCCTCCATCGGAACCGCCAAGACCCCTTTTCCCTTTCCAATTTCTACCAGAGTTGGTGGAGGGCCAAGAATCCCCTTCACCGAACCCGTGTGATGCTCCTGATTGCGATTGCATCTCCGCCGCCGCCTCTGGTGATGTCTCCAAAATCTCCGCTGATCCTCGCTTCCCGTCTCTGCCGTCGAACCCGCCGATCTCGTGCTTCCCCATACCGTCCTCCAGAATCTGCCGCAGTATGGCGTTGATCCCCTCGAACTGATTTTCCACCGATGCCATGGTCGAAGTCATCTTCGCCTCCCACGCCGATTGCTTTTTCTTAGGCGCCAGATCGCCACACAAATCAACCCAACCGAGTTCACCAGGCGAGGTAACCAAAGGTTTTTGCGGATTTTCCCGGGATCAGATCAATTCCCAAGTACCCAACCCTTGCCTGGAAATTTTGCACTCAGTCGGTAAGATCCGGTTCTGGCTCTGATACCAAATGTCACAGACTTCCAGCGAACAGAGGAGGGAATAACAGAAAGGGGAGAGGAACTGGATGAACTTGGGAAGGAAGTCAGGAAATCTCTTCATCCATGCCGAATCATTCAGGCCTTACAGTATTTATACTCCAAACTCAGACCCTGACAGGTGGGCCAATTCAACACACAACTCAACACACACAAACCCGATCAACGCAACAGACAACCCAGCACTCGCTTCAGAGACAACACAGCGTCCGGTAGTACTGTAGTCCATCCGGCACATCACAAAAACACAGAAATCCTTTGCATCCAATCTGGCAAAACCAGCGTAGCACATCATTCGCCAACCCACGGCCCACGCCAATCCCAATTACCACCAACAATTCACCAAAACCTAGACAGATCTCGCGTTCCCATGCCCAGTATACCCTAGAACCCCGCCGGAACCACAAATCGGCTGCCCAAGGTAAGAACAAGAGCCATGACCTCCCAGAGGCGCAATTCCTCTCGCCCAGCAAACCCAACCTCGCCGAAGGCGCACGCAAACACAACCAAAGTGAAAGCTAGAAACAAGGGCAAGCGCGCGTGGTGAACCTGCAGCTGTATGATGCGGAAGCGCTCCTTAGCGGCGCTCATGGCGAGGGCGAACGCAAACACATCCGAAGTGAAGCTAGAAACAAGGGCAAGCGAACCTGCAGCTGTATGTTGCGGAAGCGCTCCTGCGCGGCGCTCATGGCGAAGGCGCGGTCGCGGCGGGAGCTGATCTCCCTCCGCTGCAGCTTGCACACGCTGTTCACGGACGCCTCCTGCCTCGGCCGTTTCCTCGCCACCACCCGCCGGCCGCTGCATGGCCGGGGGCTCGCCGAGATCCGCCTCGCCTCCATCCCCCACTCTCGCCGCAACCCGGCCAGCCGCTCGCCCGCCGCACAGATGGATCGCGTCACGTAGCCGACGCGAGAGGCGTCAACCGCGCGGTGGAGCTCGGCTCCCCGGAGAAAAGGCTTAGGGTTTGGGAGCTCGAGCTCGGAGATTAGGGGGCAGGAGAGAGATAAACAGGGGAGGGGAGAATGGGAGATGCAACGGACAAGCGCTACTGCTAAAGATGAGGGGTCTGACAGGTGGGCACCACCCGTCAGAGATACGGGGGACAGGGCGCGGGCGGGATCGAAGCGTTGGGTTTACTGCTGGTTTGAATTTTTTGGGTCGTGTCCGAACGAAATGGGACCTGGCCTTGGGTCTTGGACGAGCACCGACGTGCGGGCCCAAGAGTAAGTTTACCCCACCTGTCCGTGACAAATGAGCTGATCGGCTAGGTCGGGTGCGTCCGCTATGGGGATTAGTTTTATATCGTGGTGAGCTGGAGGCTGGAGCTGGGTGTGGACTACGGTGGAGTGTACCCTTTTTGGAATGGTTTCGTTGGGGATTTTGAAATTTGAAATGAGGCGCATGTTATCTTTGCCGTAAAAGGTAAATATCGGGGGAAATCGGAGCGGTGAAAACTGAAAGCCTGTCCGCCATTCAGGTGTAAACGCTTTTGTTTTCCTCTCTTGCTTGTCGACTTTGCAAAAGGATTAATTTTATGTTAAAATTGAGAAATAAAATAGAGAAAATGATTTAGATGTCCTATTTAGTTGTTTTGGAAGATGTGAGATAATACTTTGTGAGAGTGATAATGGATAAATACATATGATTGAGAGAGAGTAAATAGAGGTATAGAAGAAAAAGTCTCGTTAAATCTATATGCAAACTTATGCTTATAGATAGAAACTATTCAAAAAATAAGCCTTATAAATTTGGACCAAGGGAGTAAAACTTATTCAAATTTGATAGAATGTGCTTAACTTGATTATAATTTCCCCTAACTCCAACTTGTAGATTCCACGAGATCCCGTGTCTCGACCATTTTTCTCGGCATAGCTTTGTTATATATACGGATGAATTTGTTATAGAACGGTTGCAAAATTCTTGAAAACAATTCGATCTGGTGCTTGCGATGGAACAGTTTTCTGAAAATTCGTTTCTACACATTCACACTGTTCTTTAACATGCCTGGTCACGAACCGCATCGATTACTAACTCGGATTGTTTGATGATTCAACTACACGGTATTTGCCGCTGCTACATCTGCATCCAAAACAGCACTAGTACTGTGTTTCATCAGGCCTCTCTGCTCTTTTCTTGTAATACTATTACATGCTTAACCATAAAATTGTACTTGTGCCTCAACTTTTTGGGCACATTGTTGTTCATTTGTAATTAGCCGAACCAGCAGGTAGATCCTGTGTATGACTAGTGAGTAGTGCTACTTGGCCTGTGTGGCCATAGATGATGATGATAAGATGTCCTGCATACAAACAAAAATGTGTTAGTTGTACACCGTGCAGTCATAGACGACATTAAGTCATGCAAAAGTCAAGGATTGCATTTGTCAAAAAAAAAGAGTAAATTTCACAAAATTAAAAGTTTCTTGTACAAACTATCAGAAAACTATAGATTTTAATTTCTATTTCACAAAATTATATATTTTAGAAGAACTTGTTTTATAAAACTACATGTTTCTTGTACAAATTATAAGAAAACTAAAGATTTTAGCTTATTTCATAAAACTACAGATTTTAGAAAAACTTATATCACAAAACTACAGATTTTAGAATTAATTGTTTCTTGTAACAGGTCCGACAGTTTGGACCCACATGACAGCCTCATGTGTAAGTAAAATAGAAAATGAGGGCGTGTAAGACTGCTATGTGGGCACACATTATCAGATCCGTTACAAGAAATGACCAATTCTAAAACGTGTAGTTTTGTTAAACATGTTCTTCTAAAACCTGTAGTTTGTGATATAAATTCTCCTAAAATATTTAATTTTATGAAATAGAAGCAAAATCTATAATTTTTTTATAGTTTGTGCAAAAAACTGTAGTTTTGTGAAATAAATTATCCTAAAATCTGTAGTTTTGTGAAATAGAAGTTAAAATCTATAGTTTTCTGATAGTTTGTATAAAAAACATGTAGTTTTGTGAAATTTACTCAAAAAATAGTCAAGGATTACAACAACGGTATCTTCGGGCATTTCATGATTATCTCAGCTCAGTGAATTGTCATATACGGCTCCCTCTGTTCAGAAATATACAAAGATTTCAAATTGGAACGGTCAAATTTCCTTAATTTTTACCACTAGTATGCACAAAACTATCTAGGTTGATCATATGAAAATAGTATCATTAGATTTTTTTTTAGATGTAATTCTGGAATATGATAATTTTATACTTTTAACTAGTATATTACTATGAAAATTGATGGTCAAATGTCAGGACCGGATTTCTAAATCCGAACCTCTCTGTATATAACTGCAATAGTTCAGGATCAAGCTAGTGCACACAATGGAAATAGCGATGATAACATATCCATACATCGAATCAAACAATATTACTTAAGTAACAGTACCGGCTTCATAGCCAACAATTATAATTAAACCGCCACATGGCTTAAGTTCAATAAAGTAGTAACGAAAAAGAAATAAACAGCAACAGGATAAACCCATCTATTTGCCAAACAGGCAATCGACTGAGTACATGTCCTAGTAATCCGGATCTCCTTCATCGTAACCACAAGCAAAAAACTCGTAATTACCTTCTAGTTCTGCACACTCCTTTGTGAAAAGTTGAAATATTACAAAGGTGAGTACACAACGTACTCCGCAAGTCTTGAAAATATAATGCATAATAACTATATGCAAAGCTAAACAATTGAAGGCTTAGTATCGCTCATTTAGCATAAAGCAATGTTTAAATTTAAATTCCACTAGCAATTTCATAAAGCATCATTTGACCAAATGTAATTGTAATAATTGAAGTTAATAAGACCATTAAAACAGATTCCATCTACCGGACTAGTTCTGCCTACCAAACCATAACCTGAGAGTTCCATCTACTCATGGATTCCCAAACCACTATTTTATTTAAAATAAAACCAGAAACTTCTACCATGTGAAAGTGTACCTCGCCTGCCCTTTACCATGTGTAGGGTCGAGGATGCGCCTAGAGGGGGGGTGAATAGGCGTTTTACGAAATTCGATCGCTCACTAAACAATTCGCTCTAATCAACCCCTATGTCAAAACCTAATCAATTATATATGCGGAAGCGATAAACTAGGTTTTGACAATTAAAGCCTAAATCAACTAGGCTCACTAGTGCACTAACTAAATTTAAGTCTCTACACTAGAATTGCTAAATTGAACAATCAATTAATACTAAGCAATTTTAATACATTCAAGCAATTGATAAATATGCAAAAGGTAAATACTTGAATGTAAAGAGACAAGGACAACCGATGTTTTTCCGTGGTGTTCGGAGACTTGCGGTCTCCCTAGTCCACGTTGAGGCAAGCCCGACCACTCGGACCGGCTCCCGCCGAGCACCGCCTCTTTCCACTAGTCGTGGTTTTCACGCTCGCCGTAGGCTCAACCCGAACCTTCACAAACTTGCAGGCTTCTCACACCTCGAGAGCTCCGCGCCGACGCTTACGCCGTCTAGAGTCGGCGACCTCCAAGAGTAACAAGCCGCTCCTCGCTTGAACTTCATCGAGCACAACACATGCGCTCCCGGTGATCACCAAGTGCAACACATGCACAAGGACTCCCTCAAGTGCAACACATGCACAAGAGGCTCTTAAACCACTCACTAATTGCAACACATGCAATTAGCTCACTCTTAAGCTCAAGAACCAAATGGAGAAGAGCAACACATGCAAACAACTCCCACACACTTCAAGCAATGCAGCAACACTGCCCCAAGCCCCCCAAGGGGTATTTATAGCCCCCACAAGAAAACTAGCCGTTTGGGGGCAAAATGGGCGAATCGAGAAAAATCCATCCGACCGGACCTCGGCGATCCGACCAAACCTCACAGAATAACGGTCGAAAACCGACCAGATTACGGCCGGTCGCACAAGACGGGCGATCAGATGTTGATCTACCGGACCCCACGGTCCGCCTTGAGACAAAAACCAAGCACTCCTCTGGAAAAACCGCAAACCGCTCGGCGTGATCGGTCCGATCGCCCTGGTCGCCAGACTGACCAGGTGGTCGCCTGCTGACCTCCACCCAATGAATGCACAGACTCTGGAAAATCAGGCGCCGGGGACAGTCCAACCCCCGGCCGGTCCGCCCCACACCCAGATCAACAGGCCGAGGCGGGCCCACCCCCACAGCCGGTAAACGCCGACTTCTTCCCGATCTTTTTCTCCGAAGATCCAAATGCAATTCTTTAAGCCTCAAGGATGATCAACACATGATCATGCACATGCAAAACACATTTGCACCAATTTAGCTCATGCTCAAAGAATTCGACCAAATTCGCGAAAACACATTTCGCAAACAAACCCGAACTTATGCAATCAACCCTCTAGCCATGTAAGGATCAACACATGATCCCGACACTTTGCAAAACACATTTGCAAATACCAACACATGCTCTAGGATCGAAACACATAACTTCAAAGTCCATTTGCAAAACACATTTGCAAATCAAAACTCCAACTAGCGAAAACACATTTCGCTAACAACTCAAGAACTATTCGCAACCCGTATTAAGCAAATCAAACTCGAGTTTATGAGATTAATCCCTCTAGCCATGTGAAGGTCAACACAAGACCCGGTCAACTTGCCAACACTCGTTGCAAGCCCCACTCACATGCTCTCGGGATTCCGGACTCATAAACCTCAGTTTATTCGCACAACGAACTTGCAAATAACACAATAAATACATTTCATGCTTGAACACTACTCTTTGCAACACATGCAAAAGTCTAGCTCCAAGCAACATCAAATCAAGATGCATGAACTCTCTAATTGCAACACATGCAATTCTCTAGTTCCATGCATTACTAAAACCAAACTTCACAATAAAACCAAATCCTATGTATGAGCTCTTTACTCGCAACACATGCAAGCCTCTAGCTCCATACAAACACACAACATAAAATCATGCTTGAGCTCTCTTCTTTTGCAACACATGCAAAACTTAGCTCCAAGCAACCACACGGTTTTATAAAGATTGTTTTTGCGAAACCAACGCATGAAGCTTCAACTAATGCAACACATGCAAAAGTGAACTTCACGCAAAAGCCAACGCATATTGCTTATCCTATTTGCAACACATGCAAATCAAAGCATAATGCGAAAAACCAAAATGCATATACTCTTTCATCTTTGCAACACATGCAAATCAGAGCATAATGCAAAACAACCAAGCATAGGCTTAACACATTTGCAACACATGCCAAATGGTTAACCCATATGCAAAAACCAAATCAAATAAGATTTGAGCTTGAGTGAGCAGCGGATTGAGATCATCAACACATGATGAAGCTCAAGCGAAGGAACGACCCTCTTAATAATGCGGCGATAAACCTTAGACTCAAAGACTACAAAAGTCCTTAGCCTATCTAGTTATACCTTCGCCATACGCAAGCAATCCCCTTTGGGGTCTTTATGATCATCGCTTTGATACTCCCCCGGGATAATCACTCGACTCCTCTTCTTTATCATCTCATCCATCTTTGGACCTAACTCAATCACAACTCATAAAATAGTTAGTCCAAAATGCACGGTTGTCTCAATTATCTCTTGCACTCCATTAACACATAATGGATGCCTTTAGATCAATTGAGCACAACCTAAATCAATGAAATGATTGTAAATGTGTCTTAAGTATAATAATGCAACACATGCTTAATTATACTTAAGAACTATTCATTTGTCCTTAATTAATCACGAAGCACCATCAACACATGATGAAGTGTTCTTTAACGATTAACAAGACAAATGAACTCAATTTAAATTATCATTTAAATTGACTCTTCAAGTTAGAGTGTGAACTCCCCTTAAATATGTGCATCCATGTAATATATGGATTGGTAAACATGATGCACATTTTGTGGTTATTTCAATGGGAATGTTCATACTTTAACTTGAATCCAAAGTATGCAATTAATACTTCAAGGAATACACATACATACCTCGGTTCTCCATTTTTCATTGCGATGAGACTAATCAAAGATATTCTTAATAAACAAGTTAGTCTCGATATAAGATTTATCATTAATTACAATATCGCATTAGGGGATAAACTTAATATTAGATTTGTCATTAATACGAGATTAGATTTATCATTAACACCAAAACCATAACTAATGAAGGTTGAACTTACACCATGGCCACAGTTACTTAAGTAGTTTTGACTCTGCAGAATGTGTACAGCTTTACCCACAAGATATAATCATCTCTTGTTGCCAAGCTATTAACACACTTCCTTTGGAGTATCGATAGAGATCATGACAAGGCCTGTATAATGTACAACCAACCTCGCCAGCTAAGGTTTCACTGCTGAAGGGTTCTATCTGCCCAATCGAAAGCCCATCCTTGCACCTTGCGAATGTCTCCCTCTAACACCCACATTCCTCAAACTAGCGAAGCCAATAAAGAAATACGTAAATTAATTAGCCAGGTTGTACCCATATAGATTTGTGGTTGTAGGTAGTTTTCAGTTCAAAGTAACACACGCTTCAATCATTAATTGATTAGGGCAGAACAATCATTTTACAAGGTCTCATGCTTCCTGCACCCAGCCAGACATTTCATCCGCCCTGGTCTAAACCATTTTTCTATTTTATTTCATTTAAATCATAGCAGCAATAGCTATTGCAACATTTCACAAACAAGTTTATACAAAATTTTGAAATGATTCCCACTAATGCGTAATATCGAAACGTTTAAGTTGGACTAATCAAATCTTCTGTATGATACTACTCTATTGATCATCATAAAAATAATATGGCTAATATCAACTAGGGTGAAAAATGTACATCACGATCAATGCCAATAAGATCAAAATAATTATGGAATTTAACTATACACTACGCCCAGATTAAAAATGCCTTGCATAAAAGTAAGTATGCACTAATATAAAACAATATAAGCATTTTAGAATTTTAGGATCAACATGGTCAAGTAAAACTTGCCTTCGCTGCCCCTTACTGGTTCTACCTCTAATTGTTGGTTCGGTTGAGTTTCTTTGGAGACAACGTCTACAAGTGAAGAACGAACACAAATAAATAAAAGAAATATAATAAAACTCAAAAATTGAAAATAATAGCACTTAAATATAGAGCTTGAATTTAGATAAATTTAGAAATTTAAATCACTGGATTTGGATCTCAAACAAAGAAGAACGGGCTCTCGAAAATGGCTTAGATCACAAATTCAGAAAAATAGAAAAAGGAGAGACAAAGGGTGACACGTGGCGCAACATGATTGGCTGGGATTTTGGACTTTCTTGAAAAGGAAAAATTGAAGGAATAGAAGGCTGACATATGGACTACACGTCAAAGGCTCGGTTCACGGTGGACCGCGTGCAACAAGAGGTTTGCGTAGTTACGTGGCGAGTCACAGTAACGTGGGCTCCATAAGGAGGCTAGGAACAATGTGGCTGCTAGCATAGCGCTGACACGGTGGCATGAGCTAGGCAGAACACAGTGCGACACGCTGCGCGGACGTAGCGCCGCGCAAAATGGCCAACATGCCACGGCGCTGGCGCGGTGCGGCGCGAGGTCGTCAGTGTGGGAGAAGACGAAGAAGCGGTTGGACGGAAAAACGCGAAGATCCGACTCAAGGCTTGGGGGCAAAACAAAGCAGGCAACGCAGGGAGCACGACGATAGTGGCAAAGACTCACCAATGACGAAGAACAGCGGTGGAGCTTTGTGGCTAGTGTTGGCTTTGGGTGATCAAAACTTATGAGTGACGAGGGGAAAAGATGCAGCCGCGTTTATAGGCAGGGACGCCCACGATTTTGGCATGGATATGTTGCGGACGGATGCGAAAAACTGAAAGGACAGGGGATGTCGCCTAGAGGGGGGTGAATAGGCGAATTAAAAATTTTAAAACTAAATCGCAATGGAATACAAAACTTGAATGTCCGAATAATACTTGAATGTCAAGTGGTTGAATAGCCCGAGATTATATTCGGATAATCCGAGATTATTCGAGTATCCAAGTTCTATTCGGATATTCAATGCTCGAGAGCATATAGCTACATAAATGATATCTAGGCTATTTGGGGATATTAAATATACCAAATTAAACTAGTTAGCCTAGAATACTTGAAGCAAATAGAGATCTAGCCAAAACTCACTAGAAAAGTAGATCGGGCAAATTCAAGATTCAAAATTAAATACTAAAGCAAGAGTAAGAAGCAAACTTGGAGACGATGATTTTTCACTCGGTTCGGATCCTTGAGGGATCCTATGTCTCCGTTGGAGGCGCTCGGTCACACTTGAGTCGGGTCTCTTTCAACGCTCTTACTCCGGTGTTGCACAAATGCACTCGCCGGTTTCAACTCCTTTGACGCTTGAGCGGGGTCTCTTTCAACCCTCTTCCTCCGGTGTTGCACAAATGCACTCATGGTCTTCACTTCTTTGATTCCTTCCCTTGGGAGGCGAATCCGCCTTCACAAACTTCCCACTACCAACCACACAAAGTACTGGGAGGCTCGTGGGGCGACCTCCTAGCTGTCTAGGAGTCCTCAACCTCCAAGAGTAACAAATGCTCACGAAGAACAAGTTTGGAGATGAAATCAAGTGGTCAAGCAACTCAAAAACTCACTCAACACACTCCTCTTCCAACTCTCCTCAACACACACCTCTTCCAACTCTTCTCAACCCTTCTCACTAAGGGGATCACTTAGATCTAAGAGTAGAGAGGGATTTGGGGCTCAAGAATGAAGGGAATAGCACCTCTAAACAATAGGGTAAGAGCCCCTTCAAAATGGGGGAGGATGGGGCTATAAATAGAGCCCACCAAAAACTAGCCGTTTTCCTCAACGTACAGGTCAGTTCGGACAGTCCGAACGCATCAAACTCGAAGAAACAGAGAATTCACTTCGGATAGTCCGAAAATATGTTCGGATAGTCCGAACATTCGGATACTCCGAATAATCTCGGATTATCCGAATATAATCTCGGGCTATCCGAACCACTCGGACAGTCCGAAGTATTATTCGGACATTCCGAAGTTTTGTATTCCGCTGCGATTTAGTTTTAAAATTTTTAATTCGCCTATTCACCCTCGCTCTAGGCGACATCCCCTGTCCTTTCAATTGGTATCAGAGCTTGGTCTCTCAGTTTATTAGACTTAACCGTCTAGAGAGTAAAAAAATATCGACTAGAGGAGTAGAGCACTAACACGATCTACTTATGCTAAATGGTTCAAATTATGCTTCATAGAAATTATGTATGACTTCTCATTTTAAATCCATGAGCCCCCAAATATGGTGGATCGTAGATGTTGGCTTTTCGTCTCCATTGAATGAAGTTGATCCAACTGAAGGAGAGACGAAATGCCTACATCTTGACGCTCAAGCTACTAACGTTTTATTTTGGGTTGTGAGCGATGAAATTTTTGATAGCATATGCAATCTCAAGAGCGCTCATGAGATGTGGATAAAGCTTCAAGAACTATTTAAATCATCCACGTCTTCAATTGAGGATTGCATTAAGGAAGAGATGTCGGGAGATGAAACCTCAAGCTCCATCTCAAGCTCAAGTGATGAAGAACCGACATCTCCATCAACCTCAACCTCCGCCTCAAGTGACGATGAAGATTCACTCACATCTCGAATCCGTTGCTTCATGGCGAAAGGTAAGAATGAGGTAAGTGATGATGATGATGAGCTCTCTTGTGAAGAGTTTATGAATATGTTAAAGGAGCTAAATGAATGTCTTGGGAGGGAGAAAAAGAAATATAAAACTTTGAAGCTTGAACATGAATTACTTCAAAATGATTTTAATATGCTTCAAGAAAATCATGAATCCCTCCTTCTTAAAGAAATTCATAAGCCTATTGTGGATATAGGAATCACATGTAATTTAATTGATGAAATGCCATGCTTAAATGTCAACTCTAATATTTCATCAAAAATTGACATGTCCACCTCTTGTGAAGATTTAATTGATACATCTTGTTGCTCTAATAAAATTTCTTCTAGTTCCTCTATGTCTTTGGATGCTAATCTTGTAGAGGAAAACAATGAGCTCAAGGCCCAAGTCATTAAATTGGAAAATGACTTGAAGAGGTGCGTAAAGGGTAAAGCCGTCCTCGACGAGATCTTGAGCAAGCCAAGGGCGCCTCAAGATAAGCGAGGACTCGGCTACATCTCCAAGAGGGAGACTAGCAAAACAAGGCACAACGAAAGACATTCGAAGATCGTCAAGTGCTTTGCTTGCAACAAGAAGGGCCACTTCGCCTCCGTGTGCCCAAACAAAGTGGAGATCAAGCTACAAGCATCAACCATGAGGCAAACCGACAAAGAGCAAGTCAAGAAAAAGAGACGTTCAAAGCATACTTGCTACAATTGTCGGGAAAATGGGCATATCGGTAAGGATTGTCCCAAAGGTATAATCCCTAAGCCTACTCATCATTTCAATGATTACTTGCTTAGGAAGGATAAAAATGGCAATGTGTTTGCCAAATTTATCGACTCTTCTAAGTCTATGCATAATAGTGATAATCATGTGCTTAGAAGAAATAAATCTAGAAATATGTTTGCTCAAAATACTAGATTTCCTAAGACCAAGAAAAATCATGTTGATCATATGCTTAGGAAAAATAACAATAGCAAACCATTTGCTAAATATGCTAGATCCTCTATGCCCCTGCATTATAATGATTATTATGTGCTTAGAAAAGATCAAACTAGGAATGGATTTGCTAAAAGTATTAAAACTCCTAAGCCTCCTCAATTCATTGCCACTAAATTGCTTCGGAGTAATAACAATCATAAATCCATTGCTAGTTATTTTAGTTCACCTAAGACTATGAATATTAGGACCATTTGGGTTTCTAAATCTATTGTGACTAACATTGTTGGACCCAACAAGGATTGGGTACCAAAAACCGCCTAAAAGATTTTTAGGTAATATGAGATGGATTGGATGGTTGGCTTCTTCAAAAAGGGAAGAGGACTTCATTAATTACAAAATGGAGCCAAGCATAAAGACGACCGCTTCCAATCACGAGCCAATGCCATCTCGGGTAACAAGTATTTAAATTGATTCTTATAGCTTATAGCCTTGTGTAGGTTATATTGCATTATTCATGAAAATCAATTTAGATTGCTTGTTATATGCTTGCTCATGCTTATTAGTTGTTTTGATTGCAATCTTGAGCAAGTTTAGAATAGTGGCACATTAAGGGAGAGTGTTAATTCATATCCATATATATTACATCCCTACATGTGCCCATATTTATATAAGTGCTATTATACATTTTCAAAATCAAGCCATTTAGCCAAAACTCAAAATTTTGTATATTATTAGTATTCTTGTGAAAAACTAATTGCAAAATGTATACAAATGTATTTGAAACATTTTTCAAAGGTTTTGGCTTCACAAAATCTATTTTGAAAAGAAAATGAGTTTCATGATCAAAATCTAGTTACTAGTATCTTGTTTTGGATTTAAACTTATAATTTTCATAGAATTATATGTAAAATGATTTTGAAAGTAATTCCAAAATGAAAAACCTAGAGTTGGTCATTCTTAACAATTCTTGTGTTCAAAAGATTTTCAAAAGACCAATCTAACAAAAGTTATTTGATTTTGAAACTCACCAAAAACTATAATTGACCCATAATGGTCATATTATTGCACTTAGTGAGTTTCTCTGTTTGGACCGGATTCTTAGCCATATCTTGGTTCAAAATAGTATTTCAAACTCATACATACTAATTCCAATCAAATATATTCTCATTTGCTTCATTTGATACTTTTTGGAATAATGTTGAAAACTATATGCATACATCTCCTTCATATGAACCTCTTTGGTCAAAAGTCAAAAATATTGTTTAAAAGGCCAATATTTGTGAAAATCTTTATAAAAGTTCTCAAATATGTATTTCAAATGTTTTATAATGCTTTCGGAGTAAAAATTCCTATTTTAGAAACAAAATAGCAAATTTGGCCACAAATGGATCTTATAGAATCTTGATTTTGGATTAAATGAAATATTTTCATAAGTTAAAATCTATTGAGTTTTAAAAAGTGGTCAATACAAAACTTGTAGGGTTGGTCATTTTAAGCATTTCTTTAGTTCAAAGTTTTTCCAAACAACCAACCGTTCAAAAGCTATAGCCATTTGAATTTGGCCAAAATTATCCATTTGACCCAAAATGACCTTTTCTTGCATATTGTGGGTTTTGATATTTGAGATGAATTTCTTCATGTTTCTTGCCTTAAAATAGTATTTCCAACTCATATAAAGCCATGAAAGTTCAAATCTCCAGGAACTCTATTTCGGATTGCATTTTGAGCATTCAGTGCAAATTGAACTTCTCTTTTTGCCTACAAAACGCAATTTATCATATCTTTTGAAAGAAAATTTCTTTTGAGGAAATTCTTTTTGAGAAACCTTATAAATAGTTCAAAGTTCATTTCTATAAATTTTCAAATCATTTTGACTTTATTTGAAAAAGTTTTGACTTTTCTTCTCTTTGATTGAAAATCATGCCTTCAAAGCAAAATTTGGCATATCTTTTGATTGGAGACTTCTTTTTGGAAAATTCTTTTTGGAAAAGTTTCTTATAAGTCCAAAGTATGTTTCTACACAATTTCAAATGATTTCAACTTCATTTGAAAAAGTTATGGCTTTTTCTCACTTTGATCAAAAGGCTGAAAATTCAGACTTTTGCATGTTTTTTAGTTGATTTGTGATTTTTGTATCTCCAAATCAGAGCACAATTTGAGAGAAACATCTTTGTAAGAATTGATCCTCAATAGTTGGTATATAACACAAAATTTTATCAGATTTATTGGACGTCATTTGCGCAATTTTTCAGCCCTCTTTTAAAACCTAAATGAAATGTCAAAATCTGAAAAATCTGAAATTCTAGTTCATTGAATATTTGTGGTTTTCATATCTTTAAATGGATTTATTGAAAATTTTTTGTTGGAAAACCTTCTCTCGTATATGGAGTTCATATTTAAAAATTCTCAAACTTATTTAAACTCATTTGCAAAATTGTTGACTTTATTTGACTTAGTGTCAAAACTAAACCTCCAATACTCCTAATGGCCTAATTTTTGAATGGAGGGTGATATTTGAGAAATTCTTTTTGGAGAAGTATCTTGTATGTCCATGGACCATTTCTGCAAAATCTTATGACTATTGGACTTCATTTGTTCAAGATTTGACCCAATTTCAAAATGCTTAGTTGGAGTTCGGACAGTCCGAAAATGCATTCGGACAGTCCGAAGTACTCGGATACTCCGAATATTTATTCGGATATTCCGAATGGAAATTTTCTAGTTCCAACAGAGAGGGTCTACTCGGACATTCCGAGGTTTAGGCTGATTGTGGGGCTGTTTTGTGTTTTCTGTATCTCCAAATGGGTTCATAATCAGATGAAAGTATTATGACATATTTTGATCCTCTATAGTTGGACTTCATTGTCTAATTTTTTCCAGAATTTATGAACCTTGTTTGAACCTTCTTTCAGCCTTGTCAAAAAGCTTAAATGGAATGTCAAAACTGAATTTTTTTTCAGCACATTGCATTTTTGAAATCTTGCCTACCTTTAAGATGATTTGAGTATTTCCTTGTGATGAAAACTAAGGTAACTCAATTTATTGCTCCATGATTCATCTAAAATTATTTGGGAGCTCATTTGCTATTGTTTTCATCCTCAGGACCATTTCAAAGCGAGATTTCTTTTCCCGAAACCTTCGATTCAACGTTCACTATTTTCAAGTTTTTGAGGTTTTCCTTTGCTCAAATGAATTTTTGGTCTTCATAGCCCTCGAAGAGAATTTCGAGACAGATCTTTTCCGCGTTGATGATTTTTGCATTTGAGCAATAGAGTTTTAAATTGGAATCTTGGCAAGCATTTCAAGATGAAAACTAATTTAACTTCTTCATTGCTCCAAGCTTCAAAGTGGAGCATATCTATTCAAGTTTTCATTCCAATGAAAGTGCATCTTTTGGCTAACTTCTTTTGGAAATTAGATTTAATGGTATCTTAGCCTCAAAATGTTTCCTCTTTTGCATAACTCGAAGTTTATTATGGAAAAGAGAAATTTCCCTTGTAAGTTCAAGAGTGAGTTTGAATGTGTTTTACCCATTGCCTCTCTTACAAGTGGATGTCAAGATTAAATTTGAATGAGTTTCAAATATTTTCATTATAAATTGGTATAATGAAATCTTCAATTAGTATCTTGAATTTTTCAAATCGCGTGCAAGTTGTATTATCATGTTTATCATCTATATCGTGCATGTTGTACTTAGACATTATCAAACTAACTTGGGTCAAGTTGAAAGATATTTGTTTCCGGAAATCGTGTGTTTGTCTATTGATGTTCAAGGTATTGGAAAACGGATCATCTTCGACGGTGGTATGAAGGAAATGGAGAGGAGCTCCATTGTCCGAGGGATCTAAGACCGGCCGCGGTGATCATGACCGATACGAACATGCGATGGACAAGAACCAACAAAGGGACGTGTTTCTTTTTGACCATATTCAATAATGTCTTTGCACACCATTATGCTCAATTGTCTTATTTTAAATGGTGTTGTACCTTTCAATCGCTATCATTAATTGGTATCCTTCAAGAGGTATCCTCTAATCCTAAATTGTTTTCAAGTGTCATCTAATTTACATTTGGCATTATCAAGAATTAAAAGGTACATATGGGTGACACATTGCAAAGAGGTATGCCCTTGATAAGTTTGTGAAATTTTTGATCATGAAAGCGCATCTTTCTTATACAATTTTGATTCATGATCTTATATACATCATGTGATCATATAAGCAATTCTTTCTTGTATAATTTTCTCTATATGATCGTGATTGTTAGAATTTAATTTGATCATGAGCATGTGCTTAAATTATATAAATTTGCTATATGATCTTGATGTTTAAAGAATAAATCTTCTCCATGTGAAATCATATTCATGTGTCATGTTTAAGCACCACTTACATCTTGTGAATCATGACTACATTTAAATTGATATCATTGGAAACATCCATTACCTAAATCTTGGATATAATTGGTATCATATCTTGCCTAGATTTAGGGGGAGCTTAATATTATTGTCCTATTACTAGCTCCTTATTTTTATTTTGTTCTCCCTAATCTTTTTATTGAGTGTGCAATCAAGGGGGAGAACAGATTTTATTGAATAAACAATAAGGATCTTTTAAGCACCTTTTTGGGATTAATGACAAAAGGGGAGAATTTATGGATTTATCAATTGTCCCTAATCGATTGACAAAAGGGATAATTTGTAAGTATGATCTCTTATTGTTTCTTCATGCTTGTTTTAATGCTAAATATCTTAATATTGTCATTTGGTGCAATTGATAATAGGTTTGTCATAAATCACCAAAAAGGGGGAGATTGAAAGTGCATCTAAGCACTTATGTTATTTTGGTGATTAATGACAAACTCATATAATGACAATCTATGTAATTGAGTAAATGCTTAACAAATGACAAACCTCTAATATGATTATATTGCTATGAGACTAACATGTAATTGACTAGTTGAGTATCAGTCTCATCTATTTAGAGGAAAATCAAGTGGGATGATTAAGCAAAGATAAGGTATGCAATTTTGGTATCTCTTCTATATTTGTTATTGCATTCCTTTTATGCAAATGCATAGTGAACTCCAAGTAGCATGTTGATTATATATATGCACATTGGTTCATGTCATATTTATTTGTGCATATATATTCATTTGAGTTCATTGTGTGCTTTGTTTTTAGTATGCATGTATTAACTAGAGTTAAACTTCATATTGCTATAGATTGACTTGGTGCATGCATGTTTTAGTTGTATATCTTCTCATGCAATTCTTTTAGTGAAGTTTAATCTAGTGTTGGATCACATGTTTACTCTTATTCCAAATATTAGTTGTACATGTACAATTCGTGTATATTTTATCATGTGCTTCATTTAAGTAAAGACTGTGATCCTTGCCATGATTTAATTGATTCATCATATCGACAATTATCTCTCTAGTGCATATAGATCAATTACATATTCATCATGATGCACTTAGTAGAGAACATCTCTTATGTCAAGTGTTTCCATTTATATTGTGCTTCTTTATATGAAACACTTGTGGTAATCAACTGCTCACAAATATCAATTTCTTCATATCTATTGAGCTTTTGGGACTAATGCTTTTCATGAGTGGTTTGAAAAGAATTAGGTCCCGTGTGTGCATGATGACCAAAGTATCTTGAAGGATGACCGTTAAGCCGAGGTCAACAAGACGGCGGTGTCACCAAGAGTTGAGGACTAAGTCAAGATCGACTTGGCGTGGAGATCGTCAGAGAGGATGATCAAGTCAAGGTCGATAGGACGAGAGTCTCATGAGGTGAATCGAGTCAAGTTGGACAAGGTGAAGATGTCATCAATTATATGGTAAAGATCTTCATGCATCCCAATTAAGAAAGAAGACTGACAAGTGATTATTTCTAGACTTGTATTATCTTTGATTTAATTTGAGTCTAAGGATTGCCGTACTATTAAGAGGGATGCTGACGTCGAATGACTTTTAGATGTGTCAAGTGCTCAAGTGATTCATCCTTGTGAAACTTAGAGAGAGTGATGTTGGTGGTGCTTGGGAAAGTGAGAATTGTAGGTCTCTCTTGGATTCTTTGTGAAATCTGGATTTATCCTTTGAGATTTGGGTAGTGAGACCTTGTTAATTGTGTAGCCCTTGTTCTTAGCTTTCAATAGAGTCCAAAATCACTAAAATCGGAGTCCGGAGTCAAAAGTTATGCTCGTTTTAAGTCGGGCTGCTCGATGCCGATTCGGACTATCCGAAGATGAACTCGGAGTATCCGAATGTTCGGACTATCCGAACATATTTTCGGACTATCCGAAGTGAATTCTCTGTTTCTTCGAGTTTGACGCGTTCGGACTATCCGAACTTGAGCTCGGACTGTCCGAACTGACCTGAACGTTGAGGAAAACGGCTAGTTTTTTGTGGGCTCTATTTATAGCCCCATCCTCCCCCATTTTGAGAGAGCTCTTACCCCATTGATTTGAGAAGCTATCCTCTTGTTCTTGAGCCCCCAAAACACCTCTTTACCCTTAGATCTAAGTGATCCCCTTTGTGAGAAGGGTAGGGAAGAGTGTGAGGAGTGAGGTGCTAGGTTGAGTGAATTTTTGAGTTGCTTGAGCACTTGATTTTATCTCCAAGCTTGTTCTTTGTGAGCATTTGTTACTCTTGGAGGTTGAGGACTCCTAGACGGCTAGGAAGTCGCCTACGAGCCACCGGTACTTTGTGTGGTTGGCCGTGGGAAGTTTGTGAAGGCAGATTCCGCCTCAAGGGAAGGAATCAAAGAAGTAAAGACCGGCGAGTGCATTTGTGCAACACCGGAGGAAGAGGGTTGAAAGAGACCCGGCTCAAGCGTCAAGGAGTTGAAACCGGCGAGTGCATTTGTGCAACACCGGGAGTAAGAGGGTTGAAAGAGACCCCGACTCAAGTGTGACCGAGCCGCCTCAACGGAGACGTAGGATCTCCTCAAGGATCCGAACTTCGGGTGAAAAATCATCGTCTCCAAGTTTGCTTCTTACTCTTGCTTTAGTATTTAATTTTGAATCTTGAATTTGCCCGATCTACTTTTCTAATGAGTTTTTGGCTAGATCTCTATTTGCTTCAAGTATTCTAGGCTAACTAGTTTAATTTGGTATATTTAATATCCCCCAAATAGCCTAGATATCATTTGCGAGCTATATGCTCTGGAGCATTCGAATATCCGAATAGAACTTGGATACTCGAATAATCTCGGATTATCCGAATATAATCTCGGGCTATCCAACCACTCGACAATCAAGTCTTATTCGGACATTCCGAAGTTTTGTATTCCGCTGCGATTTAGTTTTAAAATTTTTAATTCGCCTATTCACTCCCCCTCTAGGCGACATCCCCTGTCCTTTCAAAAACGTAGCGGCGGCTACAAGTGTCCGGTGGCGACGAGAGTCTGACGCTGAGACGACGAACCTAAGGCTGACAAGTGGGGCTCAACTATTGGCAAGCGTGGGCTCAAGCGGACCAGGCCTCACAACACTGGGCCGAGGAACGGACAAAGATGGGCTGGGGAAATGAAAAGGCGGCCGGGCCGACGGTGGGAGGGACCAGGTCGAGGGAAAGCGGAAGGAAGTTGGGCCAGACTGAGCCGAGCAGAGTAGAAAGGGAAGCGAGGCGGAAAAAGGGTCACATGGGATTAGTGAATAAAAAGGATTTTTAGATTTTAGGAAATCCCAGAAAATCAAATAAGGCGAAATAAATGCAAAAGAATTCCAAAAATTCTCAAAAATACTGTTAAGCATTTAAAACCCAAGTAAATTGTTTTTAACTCACTTCAACTTATAAGATTTGTTTAAATTTTTTACTTGCATTTAAGAGGAAATTTTAAATTTATAAAAATTTTAAAACTTAAGCAAAATTTTAAAAAGACTAAAATTTAGAATGGTACAACAAAGTTATTCATCGGAGACCATGTCTTGTCCCAAGGCCCAAGCATGGTATAGTCTTGAAAAGAGAGTGTATTTATTTTAATTTAACATTGTACCAGAACAAAACTTCACAGTAAAACTTAGATATGTGACGACAACGAGTGAGACGAAACCAAGTAGCGAGCTTAACCGGAGCAGATCCCATGCGGTCCTGACATCTCTACTTTGTTTAAGTCCTTCGAAAGTACATTGCTCACAATTACTACATGCAAATAGCAAATAAAAACCATGCGACCGGAGACAGAGACTGGGAAGGGGAAGTATAGTGCACTCAAACAAGTACGCACATACATGCAGTAAGCTCTCTCCATTGTATTCGTACGCATCTGCCTAAGTTTATAACATGTATGTCTTTTTGACATAGGGTGTCTATAGTCATCTCCTGGATATTTTTGTGTAACAAAACATCCAAATTTTGGATCATTGGATTGATTAACCCAACCGTTGAATCAAAAAACTTAAGTTCTGCACTAATCAAACCTACTTAACTACACTAATCACAGCAAAATCAGGCCCACTTAACTGCACTAATCACATCAAATCATAATCAGTCACAGCAAATCACAATCAGTCTCACTTAACTGCACTAATCACAGCAAAATTCAACGGTTCACGATTTGGTTGATTTTTAGTAAGAAAACATCCGGATGATATTTATCAAAACTCTTTGACATATAGACTAAATGATATATAGATTAAAAATAACTAGATTACCTTTTAATTATTATTATTAAGCACTATATTCAATACACGTATATAAAAAGTATAGAGTAAAGCAGAATATCGCCTCGGCGCTCCGCCTCACGAACCCAAGGAACGTGACCCGCCCCCGCACGTCCATCCTCGTCTCGAACTCCATCTCACCGGCGAGCAAGTCCCCGACCAGGCCCCAAGCCCGGCCACCCGCCACGACCCGGTCGGCCTGCACCGTCAAGTTGAGCCGCAGGTCCGTCGCCCCCCGGCTCGGGACGGTCCCGGCCGGGACGACGGCGTTGCCCACGGGGGAGCCGCGGTAGAGGAGCGCCGCGGTGGCCTCGCCGTGACGGAACGCCGCGGGGTTCGGGTTGCGACGAGGAGGAGGAAGGTGACGTTGAGCTGGATGGAGACGGCGGGCAGCGCGGCGACGCTCGGGACGGCGCCCGTGGCGTTGGCGGAGAGGAGCTCCGTGGTGAGGTCCCGCGGGCGGAGGACCGCGAGCACCACGATGGCGGCCGCGGCGGCCAGGAGGAGGAGGACGAGCACGACAAAGCTGAGGCAGATGAGGATGCGGCAGTGGCCGTGGCGATTGCGCGGGCAGTTGTGCTGGGCGCGCGCCGTGTCGCCGGATTCCGACATGGCTGGGCTGCTCGCGCGCGGGGTGCGTTCGTTGGTGAGCCGTGGCTCAGCGAGCGTGCTGTTAAATGGATTTTGCATAGGGTTGTAAGCATAGGGTTGTACAACTAGTAAGACTTGTACTCAGTAGTGTACACAGGATAAAAATAACAAGGTTATTATTGCGAAGCTATCATTAAGTTGAGCGTGACAAAAACATATTTGAATATTATGTACAATTCAAATGATATGTAAATCCATGAGCAACCAAGTTTTTTTTTTTAAAAAAAACAAAGGCAAGAGCTTTGTCATTCATTTCAAAAGAAGAGGACATTACACTAGCTCTTGAAGGGGAAACAATGTAGATATCAACCATCGCCCCTAGCTAGACTAGGAGGCACCAACACCGAAGAAGTTCGAAACCCTAGAAACTCCAACCCTAACACCAAATATACCAACGAGATCAGCACCTTGTGGAGCAAGGATGAAACACGACCCTCACATAACATAAAAACAATAGAGCCTGAAGCTGACTAACAACCGGTGAGGAAAATAACTCCTCCCCCAACTCCTACGAGCTGACCAATAACGGCTTGCTTGCACAAAGGACCTCGACCAGCTGCAACACGGGGCTTCTACCACGGGCGATTGGCCTGCACCTCATAACTATGGCCCAACAACAACTGGCTTGCAACACCTTAAGACAACAGTCTTGAACAAAGTTAAAATAACAAATAATTAAAGATAATGTCTTGATAATGGGTGGTTCATTCTAAAAGCTCAAGATTATGTACAAGTAAATAGGAATATATAGAAGCACATCTATTAACTAGATTAGTAATACACATAACGATAGATAATTAGAAGGTTATCAAGTGTACAACGAGCGAAGCTGGTCTCCAGCCCCCTCGCTCCCCTATGGTAGATCTGCCACTGTATGTGCTTTCAAGTCGTTGAAGAGACTCGAATAATCAGTTTAGGTGAAAGAATATGAAATTTGCAAACTTTTTGGATGAATTATAGCCCATCAGTAATGAAACAAAAAATGGTCTGACTATGTCGCCGTCCCCCGCAAAATGATTTTTAGAGATAGATGAATTACATCGAGCATCTCCCGTAAAATGATATTTAGAGACAGATAAATTAAATCGAGCATTACATGTTGTCGTGCGAGCTGCAACGCACACCAACTCACATCACACGCATCAAAACAGGACACAAGGGACAGTGTTACATCCTTACATGTAAAACATTCATGGTAGGTCAGTGAGCATGTACATGCATGAATGTGATGGCTTTGAAGACCTTCTCCCTTGCGTGTATAGTGTCAGATGGATGTACAAGAGAACCTCGCAAATCACAATCTCCAGTCCGCTTTGGTGATTTTAACCAACCAACCTGCAGGGTTATATTAGTGCCACAAAGTAGAAATCAAAGGACACCAGCTCGTCGGCGCCCCTGTCACACGGTCATTCACTCAACCACAGGCCTACGAGCATAAGAGAAAGGCACAGCATTTTTCGCCGCCGTGAGGCTCTCGTGTTGCGTGAGAACCTCTCCAGAAACAGTGTATCTCAGATTTCATCTAGATGAAACTTTCATCCAAAAGCCCCATAAAAGGTGGGCTCTCTATCTTTCTCTTCATAATTACCTTGCCATGTCACGTGGAACATAATGATGTGCAATTATTTTTTAATTTAATGAAAATGAACTCGAGAAAACTCCCACTCGAAATGGCCTAAGAGAAGTTGCATGCATTTTTCGCCGCCGTGAGGCTCTCGTGTTGCGTGAGAACCTCTCCAAGAAACCGTCCCTTTCTCTATATATTACAATTACAGTTTCTGAAACCTCGCATCTGGCTTAATTTGTTTTGTTGTTCTTAGAAAGGAGCAGAGGTGATGGATGCACTGAGGATGAGGGGACTAATGCTTGAGGTGATTTTCATGGGTCCAATTAAGTCAGTACTTCGTGTCCATTTAGGATAGTTGAGAGACAATATCTAAATTAAACAACTGAACTAAATGTACACTGAGCATATGTTTCCAACAAGAAATACACGCTAAATCAAACTCAAGAGCTAATTCATTCATATATCACTGACAAGTGCTAGGGTATTATTATCCTTCATATGTAGTATCATCGTGTAGTTGTTTTGATCGATGTCCATTGACGATGTCGTAATCCTTTTTCTTTTTTCATGTGCTATTAGCTAGTAAGTGGCACGGCTTTAGTAAACGCAACTCCAGATCCTTCGAGATGTACCTATGCCGGGTGTGCGTACGTATCAGTTGCCGTCCTGGGATTCCTGACCGACGCGGCGGATGAGGAGGCGCAGCCCGAACTCCGGCTCGATGATCAGCCGGAACGCCGGGGAGTGCCTGTAGTCCGGCGAGAGCGCGAACGCGAACCGAGCGAGGACGACGGCGAGGAGCGCCTTGACCTCGACGAGCGCGAGATTCTGGCCGAGGCAGGTGCGCGCGCCGAGGCCGAACGGCATGAACGCCTGCGGGTGCTTGCACGCCGCCGCCACGCCGTCCCGGAACCGGCCCGGGTCGAACCGCCGAGCCGTCGGGCCCCAGGCGGCAGCGTCGTGGTGCATGGTGGAGACGGGGACGAAGAGGTAGGTCCCCTTGGGCGCGCGCAGCCTCCCGAGATGCATGTCGCGGAACGTCTCCCGCACCACGAACGACGACGGCGGGAACAGCCGCAGCGTCTCCTGCACCACCATGCTCACCGTCCTCATCCTGGAGATCATGTCGAAGTCTGGCGTGGCTGCGGCGCCGGGGCCGCCGCAGACCTCGAGGACCTCGGCGCGCGCCCGGTCCTGCCACTCCGGATGGGCGGCGAGCAGCATGAGACACCAGGTCGCGGTGACCGAGCTCGTCTCGTGCCCCGCGAAGTAGATGTTCTTGCAGTTGTCCACCACGAAGTCGTCCGGCCGCGGCTGGTCGCTGCTGTTCCCGATGATGGATCCCAGGAAGTCGTGCTCCGGAGACGACGACGACGACCCCGCCGCCGCCCGGCGCTTCCTCACCACTTCCATGATCAGCGACCGGATCTCCTGCGTCAGCCTCCAGATCCTCCGGTTCTTCTCCGTCGGCAGGTACCTGAGGGAAGGGATGGTGAAGATGACGCTGGGCTCCGCCATGAGGCCGGAGAGCGCCCTGAGCCGGAGGAAGATCTCCCGCCCTCTGGAGTAGTCGGTCCCGAAGCAGGCCCTGGAGATGACGTCGAAGGAGAAGCTCCGGATGTCGCCGTCGACGCCAACCACCGCGACGCCCCCCGGGGCGGCGTCGACCATGCCCTCCCACGAGGTGATCAGGGGCTGCGCCGCGGCCACCATGAGGTCCACCATGCCCCTGACCTTGGCCATGTAGAACTCGGGCGCGATGACCTTGCGCTGGCGAGCCCAGCAGGCGCCGTTGGCTTTGAGGACGCCGCCGCCGAAGAGGGGCTCCTGGCCCTTCTGCAGGTACGTCGGCTTGCCCATGTCCAGCGACACGCACCTCCCGATCTCCCGGATCAGCTCCGGGTCCGTCACGTACAGCGCCGGCCGCCGCCGCAGCCAGTACAGGTACGTCTCCCCTGCACACACACACGACATGACATGAGAAAAAAATGATCCGAAAGTGCTTTTGGGCTCATTTCGATCTTTTTGGGCCTTTGTTCTATGGTTTGCCGCGGGGTGCAGCCGCTTGATCGGCCCGTCGTTACTGGAGGGCCGAGCTGATCCAGCCTGTTAATGCTCACGAAATGTATGGGCCTTTTGATTCGACGCATGTGCAGATAAGTTGACAGTCCCTCTCAAACACAACAAAACAAAGCATGTCTGGGTACTGCCGTACTGGTTTAAAACTCATAATACACACAAAACAACGTTCTTGCGATTAAACTTTATAAACTTTAACTATTGAAATCTTTTTTTAACATTTATATTGAACATGTGAAAATAATTTGTCTCGAAAAGAACCTTCATATATGTATAATCTTATTATATTTTATAAATTAATTGGAACATAAATTAGTGATCAAAGTTGCATTCTTTTGACCGTATTAGTGTATAAAACAACATTCTTTTATGACTCGAGGGACTAGTACTACTGGGCCGGAGATTCTCTTGGATCAAAGGGGGCCATGGCCCTCTCCCCGTTAGGATTGAGAAGTTTAAGCTTCATCCTAAAAGAAATACTAACTAATTCTTCTTCGTAAGTAATCTAAATATATAGTGTTAGATTGGTTCCATCTGCCTTTTCTTGCAAACTGTACTTCTACATGTAAAGAATAGTAAATAAAAGTTAAGCTTGCTCCACGTCTCCTTGAATGATCTATACGCACATGCAGATCTGATATTAATCTACCTATGGTCTATGCGCCTCCAGGTTATTGGGCAAACCTATTGACCCGCCTTAATTACAAAATCCGGGGCAAAGCTACTGCAGAATCTTCATCGAACTGGCTTACTGTTCCGTGGTATCTTCGCAAGCAGATTCTCCCGATCACAAGTAGATTCCTAGCTTAGTTGGATCTTGACCAAGGAACTAATTAATTAAAACGCAGACGGAATCCGTGCCGGACTCTTGTGGTTTCTGATGGCAACAGCTGCCAAGTCAGTTGACTTTGCAGCCTAGCTCACATCCTACCGGCCAGCCAGCACACACCTTTCAAGATTCGACGATCTTAAGCAAAGTTCACATGGCTTCAATTTGCCAGCCACCTTTCATTCGCAGACATCTTAAAGATATGAAAGCTACGAGCAGCGAGTTGAATATGAGTAAACAGTGAAAATTACTATTTAGATTGGATTTGTTTTTTCATATTCTTTTAATATGATTGATTTTGGTCTTCAAATTTTATAGAGTTATAGAAGCTAATTTCCTCTATGTATGGTAATTTTTTTGAGAACTTTTGAAAATTTATACATATGATTTTCACATAGTTCATACAATAAAGGTGTTGCACATGAGAGCCGATCACTTTTCTAGTCCTCGTGACCTTATTTTTTTGCAAATGTACTAGCCTCTCGAGTGAAATTGCAAATCTACCTCTCGTCTCACGGCAGAAGGTACCTATCGCGCACGTCGGCCACGGCAAGTCCTCCCACGATTCCCTACCCCGAGAGGTTGGCTCTCGCGCCGCTCGACCGCGGCATGCTGCTATTCTAGCGCCCACCCGATATACTCCCACGCTTGGCGTCCATAGCAGGCGGCCTACTCCTACGCTGGCACCTTGCAGCCGTGTTGGCCGGCTACCACGCTCCTCGTATGCGGCAGGCGACATGTGTTGTTTGTTGCGCCTTCCGTGGTAAGGGAGAGGCTAGATTTACGATTTCCATAGCAACGGATGTCTTATAGCATCTATATTATACCTTTTGAAATAAATATATATGGTATATGTTAGGAGAGAGAGAAGAATATTCAATTGCATTGAGATTTGTATTTGCCATGTTAGACAATTTTTGCGCACCTTTATTTGCCATTTTTTCCAGGGTAGCCATGAATCTCCATGCGGAATACTCCATCCGTCTAATATTACATTATGTGTTTTTTTAATTTTATTGTCCATAAATATAAGATATATTTCATGTTTCAATGTAAATTAGTGTGTAATATCCCTTTTATACCCTAATAAATATCTGCATTTACTTGATATTTTATACATGCATGCATTGAATATAATGCTTAAATATAATAATTAGGAGTAGTCTAATTATTTTCAATGTTTCCTTAGTTATTTGTAAAGAGAAAATGTCATATAAATTTAGGCTATGTTTGGATCCTTGGACTAATTGTTAGAGCATCTCCAATAGTTCCTAATATTTAGACTCCCAATATTCTTAGATTGGGACCTTCCTAAAAAATTTTGGATCTACAAAATACCTTATTCTCCAACAGTTCCTATATTTTCTCCCAAAACACCTTTGAATTGGTCCCAGGGCCATCTGGGCGAAATAATGTTGATTGGGAGCGCGGACAGAGCGCACAAAAATGAGGAGTCGGGGTGCTGTTTTTGAGCGTGCCAAAATTTGAGGAGCTAGAAAGAGGAACTGTTGGAGTACTTTTTTTTACAATCAAGCCTAAAATCAGGTTTTGGGAATGGATTTTAGGCACTGTTGGAGATGCTCTTAGTTGGCTAAAAATTAGTCATAATTTATCCAAACAGGAAGACTAATAGGTGGGCTAATTTTTAGCCAACCCCTCAACTAATAATTAGTCAATTAGTTGGTGGATGGGAGCTAATTTGGACTAGAAGCATATAACACGCTGGGAAAAATCTGAAATACTCTCGCCATTATGAGGGGCAAACATATTATGAGAGGTAGATATGACTTTTCAAAGAAATTAGCCCAACTATTAGCTATGTATCCAAACAGCTCTGGGCTAATTTTAGATGGACTAATTATTAGCTGGCTAACAATTAACTCTAGTCATTAGCCAGCTAACAATTAGCTCTAGTCCATCCAAACTAGGGCTCAGAACGGTCTTAGACTCGAGGATGGCTCAGCTCGAGCTCGAGTTTGAGTTCGAGCTCGCTCGAGCTCGAGTGCAGAGCCTCAAATAATCCAAACATGGCCTTAGACGGATGGAGCACTCGGAGAGATGCAGAGAAACCGCAGTCCGAGGCCCATAAAGTTGCAAGAGATGAATGGTTGGTGGAGTAGACGAGTAGTACAGTGCACAGTGTGCATGATCCTTTCATCTGTTGCGAACTATGATTACGCGCCCTCGGTTAGGATTAATAACCTAGTCAATGGCACTGTAGGGGAGGCAGCATGTATAATTGATGCACTCCTATATAGTGTTTGATTTAGAGTGTGGGCATGCATGCACTGGACCAGCTCGTTGAATTAATTGAAGTCCATCGTTGTTCAAATCAATAATTTGGTGCTGCAAAATAAGTGTATTATTCCATCTATACAGTGGCGTAGCCAGAATTTTAGATAAGATTAATTAAGAAAAAAATACTTCCACAAAATGCGTTCCAAAATCTAAATTTAATTTTATGTTGCAAATCAATCCAATTTGGTGCCAACGAAGAACAATGAAGTATTGAACGAAAATAATGTGTATTATTCCATCTACTACCCATCTATACCCATAATATAACTATGTAACTTTACTTTTGTATTCCCAACGTGCATGGATTGAATATAGTAATTAGAGATAACAATTAGATATAGTCCGGTTGTTTCCAATTATTGTCTCTTGATCTATATATATGTAAGACAAAATACGTTTTATATTCTTAGACGGAGGAAGTATAGTTGAACTTATTCGGGGTAGTCTCGAAGAAGCACGTTGGAGAAGAATTAGTACTGTACAATTAGTCTTATGGGCGACTTTTTTTTAGATACTGGGTCTAAGATCAGTTTAATTATTTGTTTGTGTTGGTCAAACCGGCCGGCCGGCCTTTACGTAAATTAAGGGAGAACAAGAATAAACAATATGCAATTATATGTGGGTAAACTAGTGCCGTTGTCATATCCTACGTACGTACAGCGCATTGTGATATGATCTGGTCGACGTCCATCTTGTTTTTAATTATGATCAATAAATAACAATATTTTTTCACAATTAAAGAAAGAAAGAAGAAACCAAGAATCCTAGCTAGCTAGCATCATGCATGGATGTAACCAAGTCTTCTGATATACATGAACCTGTTCCAACATATATCATACACATTTCTCACAAGCTGGGAGCAATATTATAAGGTAACTATAGGCTGGCTAGCAGCTAGGATTTTTTCTAGTCGATCTAATTACAATATTTAGGGTTGAACTTAGAACCATATAGTATAGTAGAGCTATATATCTTATAGCAAAATAAAGTGAATTAAGTTTATATTTTTAGTCTAAAATGTAAACAAGATGATCTACCTAAACACTCTTAATGTACTTACCACTTTCTGGCATGGGTGGGCTGGAAACACCCCTATATATATCACAAGCAGGACGGAGCTAGCCACTAGAGGCTTGGGAGGATGCACAGGACACTGGCCAGGTTCAATTTCGTTTTACCTTATCAAAATTTATGAATACATATGTAGTTATGCACCATATAGTAATTTAAGCACAGTGACTCTACACACACATGCAGTGAAATATATGGTACAGGAGCTTGAGTCATTAATTTTCACTCTGAATAGATCAGCAAAAATAGCCTGTCGTCGGACTTGGAACTCTAGCCCAGAGATGGACAACTCGATCGGAAGCTAGCTAGGCCGGATGCCAACTGCCAAGTCAAAAACGATGTATGCACGTATGGATCTCTCATTGGAGGCCACAACATGCACACATGCGCAAAATTAGCTCTCAGCGTGTACGTACTTATCCTAGCTTAGCTAGTTCGATTCTCTTCTTCGAAATGGAGTAGTGTACATGTACGTGTGTGCTAACTCGATCCCCACACAGTGCCCCAAGATCACCTGAAAATGGATAATTCATCGGCGACGTCGTCAAGAGGGGCATCGAGTTTAATTTGATCGGCGTGCTTGGACAGCCAATGGCAGCATATACGTGCCCGTTTTCGGAAAGCCTACCTGACTACTCAATATCTTAATCAGGTCAAATGCTACTGCTAGTAATATATTTATAAAATCTAATAAAATTATAATATTATAAAACTATTTTTGAGATAAATCTATATATATGATTTCTATGTATCTAATTTAAATATTTAAAAAAATATTGATAGTCAAAGTTTTAAATTTAGCTTTAAAGTAATAACTTAATTAGGATCGAAGAATATGCATGACAGTTTAGCTAAGAGCATGTACAATGGTATAACTACTACTAGTAATATAGACAATTAGAGATCGCAGAATATAGACAGCCCACACCCTAGACTAAGGTGATGCATGCACCTACATGGTATAGTTTAGGGTTGATATGGATCATTGTACATCTTGTGCATGCACGGTTAATCCGTCGCATAATATAATACTATATAGTATACTCAGGAAAGTGGTCTTATTTTCTTTAAATATATAGTATATGTTCCATCTTGTTGTTTCAAATCGATGTGCACAGGAAATCACTGTTAGGTCGGTTTTGCTTGGATTATTTTCACTTTCGCCTTTTTGAGACATCTGCAAAATGTAAACATAATTTTGATGCAAATAATTATGTTTGTGTGCTTGTAAGAAGCTAGTGGTTGCCAATAATTAGCACCATATATATGAGGAGCTACCTAGCAGCTCATGCATGGACGACGGACCGGGGGATGCTAAATTGCAAACCATAGGTCAAACGGTCCCACAAACCATGGCGTGCTTATCACCTCGGCAATTAATACATGCGTGCATGTGCACAGTTAACAGGTTAACAAGTCACCTCTCCAGAGAAAAACAAAACAAAAAAAGTCCGATCGATCGGTACGTACGGCTTCCAGATCGTATACGGAGCTCCAATATATACCCTAATTGTGCTTACATAGTACGTACTCCACTATGTACGCACAATTAGGGTATGTACATGCTATAATCTGTGTTCCAGATTGCAGCTGGGCATGTAGTTTAGTATTGTCTAATCATTAATCGACTACTCGGGTTTATTAACTGCTCTCTCCTTCCAGTTATAAATAGCTATTATCTTGGATATACGTGAGATTAAATTTTGAAAATTTGATTGTTAGTATTTTTTTTAAAATATTTAAATTGGATACATAAAAATATATATGTAGATTTGCCTCAAAAAGTACTTTCATAATATTGTAATTTAATTAGGTATTATAAATATATGATAATAGAAATTAATGATTAAGCTATGTTTTGCCGATCGTATCGATGTCTAAAACAATAACTATTTATGATCGGAGTGTTCAAGGGCATAATGTGGGACAGTTGACTGCGCTAGTTCTCAACCACACATTTTGTATCCTCCATTAATTTGTTTGTTCTCTTTTCTTGCTTGCTAACTTTCAGATGTCGACCTCATCGACAAACTGAAACCATCTCGCTAGTACCATTATTTCCCACAGAGTAGTATTTCTTTTATAAAAACTCGTCAACATTTAGTACAGCATATTCAAGCTCTGGTAGCTAGCAGGGAGGTCAAAAAAATTAGATATTTTTAATTTCAAAAGAATTTGGCCAAGATTTCTAAAATTTTCTAGGAAGTTCTCAAGATTTTACCGAGATCTCGGCTCTGTTTACCATCGGTAACTGGAAATCTCAATTGTGACCTAAGGTATTTTTTCTTACCGATAAGTCGATAACCAAAACCCCAGTAGTTGCTCAACTTGCCAGGGCAAGCAATCAGCTGTAGTGCAATTTCATGGAAGAGAAGAGAGAGAAGAGAAGAGAGAGATGTTAGTTCAATATATCATGCTTGTACTACTAGAAACGATTCACTCTTCACCAAAAAGAAATAAGATAGCAAGAACCTCTACTTGTGCATGAGAACAATTAATACTAGTAGTCATGAACATAATTAACAAGCATACATGTACTACTAATTAAACTAAAGCATGTGGCAAGACGATTTAATTAATTAATTTGTGGAGATGTACCATAGGCTTTCCTCCACTTGTCGAAGTAGGGAAAGATCCTCTTACAGTAGTCATCAAAGCCTTCTTTCTGGAATTCACGGCCGCCATCCTCCTCGGTCACCGCTGCCGCGGCCACCCTCGCTTGCATCTCGGAGAGGTTCCCCGACAGGAACGACGACGGCAGTGGGCCGTCAATCCCCTGCCGCCGAAAGATATCCCCGACACGGCGTGGCGTAAGCCATGCGGTAATACAGAAGTAGACCACCGTTGCAACAACGGTGGTGCATAACCCCACGAGCACGAGAGACAACGAGAAGCTCTCCATGGTAGTCATCATGGTCTCATGGACCAGCATACAATCTCCCCCTCTCTCTACACTAGCAGCTAGCTCTCTTATATAGACGTGCTAGTAGTGTATTTGGAGTAACAGGTGAATTATGTTAGTCGGTTACGTACTGTTGTATAATATACAGTTAGAGCGTTGGGCATGCATAATTAGAGAAATTTTACGGTACATTATACTAGTAATATATTATGGATAATATAAACTAGATCTAACTATTAATTTATTAAGTATATTCATACTACTCTACTATAGTCATTAATTTATTAAGGGTATTTATTCTATTCTACTATCGAAAAAATATAAATAAATAATAGTTAATCTGATCTATTGAATCGAAAAAAATGAGAATTATATTGAATATAGTGTAATGCAAAAGAGCTCGTCTAATTATCGGGTGTCAAAGTCATATGAGTACAACTGTACAAGCTATGAGATGACGCAAGTACTGGGTGTCTGGTTGAGGTGAATAACGGAAAGAACAGAGAAACCAGTAGATGGGGCCGGGAGGGAGATGCTGGCTGGGACCATGGCCTCCTCTACATTTTAGAATTTTAGATTTCAACAAAATGTAATAGTACATCATTACTATTTGGTCTCTCTTATAAAATATTGTTATATTGTGTGACTTACTTGGTCTTTGTTATCTCTAATTATTGGATCTGCCACTGAGAGAAACTACGCGTCTTCTAAAATAAGGTTGAAAATGAGGTTCAAATTTGTGACCTTGATCGTCGCACCAAGTGCTTTACCACCATAATACAGAATATTTTTGCATAGCCAAATTAATTTACTATAGCTGACTACTTGCTCTGTTTCACAATATTTGTTCATAGTCTACCGTATGCACAGATATCAAAGAAGCACTAAATATAATAAATAGTTAATGAGAAATGACCATATACGCACGTATATCCTATTAAATAATATATCACAACCACTTAACCTATTCTAAAGTATTTAAGTAGAGATATATAACAGAAAAATTGCAATAATTGCACTGTAGATTCTCTTAATAGAGAAATATATTGAAACGGATATTGCAGATGTCGTACTTCATTATTACCATGAAATGTTACAATCTACGGTAGTAATTAAAGAAGAATTGGAACTTCACAAAAAAAAAAAATGCAGTGACATGTATAGCCTGAATCCGACTCCGAGCAAGAGCAGTGAGGCATGTCTTAGGGTATCTCTAATAGTATCACTTTTGCTGTCTCTTAATTATACCATGTTAATAAATCCTCACATAGATAAGAGAAGAGGTGAGGAAAGAGAATGCACTGTCTCTTATGCAAGAGGCAATCTAATCACACACACTAACACAAAATAGTGATAGAGTGTGAGGGTAAAATATGATAAAAATAATTAGATGAATAATTTTAGAAAAACTACTGAAGATGTTATCTTCAATACTCCCTATCTTTAGATTGTTAAAATCCTTATAAACAATCTTAAGCGACAAACTATTCTACTGTGCTTACGCATAGGCACGAGGGATCGCTTTTCCGTTGTACCTAGACAATAGCTAGGTAGGGCCCAGAGCATATATCAGGACGACTATGCGTTAGTTATTAATGCTTCCTTGTAGGTGTGTCAAACAAGTAGGTTTTGCGGTTGCTCGCATTAAATTTAACTTTCTGTGGAGTATATTCTGTGCTAGGTCATAAATATGGTTGGATAGGCGCCGCTCATGAACACCGCTCCTTGAAGATAATAAAAAAAAAATGAGGCGTATTTTAATTTTGCATAATAACTAAGGTTATGTTAAATTAAGAAAAATACGAGAGAAAATAACTTAAAATGCTCCCACTTAATTGTTTTAGAAGATGAAAGATAATACTTTGTGTAGATAGTAATGAATAAGTACATATGATTGAGAGAGAATAAATAGGAATATAGAAGGAAATACCTCATTAAATTTACATTCAAGCCTTATATTTATGGATAAGACCTAAAAAAAATAATCCATGTAAACTTGGACGGAGGGAGTAATTAGAGAGACGGGGACCTTATTAATTGTTAATTTATACTCCATTCGTTCGCAAATAGTTGGTCTTTTGGACATAAATGCAATCAAACTTTTAAAATTTTGATTGTCAATATCTTTTTAAATATTTAAATTAGATATACGAAAATCATATATGTAGATTTTTCTCGAAAAGTACTTTTATAATATTATAATTTTATTGGGTTTTATAAATATATTATAATAAAAATTAGTGGTCAAAATTGTGTTTGGAAGACCGTATCGATATGTCCAAAATAATAGCTATTTGTAACCAGAGAAACCAGTACTCCGCTACTAGTAGTACAATCAAGCGAGCAATTAGTGAGAGCTAGCTTGTGTGGAGTTGTTTTATTGTTGAAAATTAGCTTATGTGGAGTTGTTTTATTGTTGAAAATTGAGAACAATATAGTTTATTGTATTATTTTTTTTGAGGAAACTACTGTTTTAATATATTCAAATGCGTAGCGTGTTTAAGTTGCAAAGACCGATGGGAACATTTGATAATTCAGGGTCATATATGATGACTGACCGGCCGGTCTTATATTTTTTAACGGAAAACTGCGGCGGAAAGCATCTGTCTGGGTCCTCTGCGATGCATGGAAATTTCTTCGACCAGCTTAAATTAAACGTTCCCTAAAAGACTCCTACATATTCCGATCAGACCATGAAACTTACGTATATGTGCTCGCTTTTGATGGAAATCACGTACAAATCACCACACAATTAGAGATGAGTAGAGATACCATTTTTACAACTAACTAGTGTCCACACCTACTCTCCAACCAGATTTAAGCATTTCCATATGCATGCATGCATATCTGTCCAATGCTGAAGAAAGTATATATCATCTCAAGAAACAAAATCGATCATGATCATATCCAAATATCGGATCAATCCAACGTATAATAATACATTAATACAGGCACGAAGTACACCACTAGCATTGAACAGATATAAAGGATCAAGTGTTAACAGATATAATCAAAGTCCGAAGCCCATAAAGTTTCAAGAGATGAATGGTTGGTGGAGTAGTACAGTGCACAGTGCGCATGATCCTTTCATCTGTTGCGAACTATGATTACGCGCCCTTGGTTAGGATTAATAACCTAGTCAATGGCACTGTAGGGGAGGCAGCATGTATAATTGATGCACTCCTATATAGTGTGTTTGATTTAGAGTGTGGGCATGCATGCACTGGACCAGCTTGTTGAATTAATTGAACTCCATCGTTGTTCAAATCAATAATTTGGTGCCTGTCAATTTGTTGTTACTTAATTCACATTTTACAATTTACAAACTAAATATTTCCTAGTTAGGATGCTATACTGTTGATTATTATTTATTTAGTGGTAGGATACTACTTGTTACTCCCTCTTTAAAAAAATACAGGTCATATGTATGACCTCATCTATAAATATAGAATTCATTTCATATTGTAATGCAAAATAAGTGTATTATCCCATCTATACCCATAATAACTATGTAACTTTACTTTTGTATTCCCAACGTGCATGGATTGAACATAGTAATTAGAGATAACAATTAGATGTTGTCTGGTTGTTTCCAATTAATGTCTCTTGATCTATATATATGTAAGACAAAATACGCTCCATATTCTTAGACGGAGAAAGTTCAGTTGAACTTATTCGGGGTATTCTCGAAGAAGCAAGTTGGAGAAGAATTAATTAGTACTGTACAATTAGTCTTATGAGCGACCTTTTTTTTAGTACTGGGTCTAAGATCTGTTTAATTATTTGTTTGTGTTGGTCAAAGCGGCCGGCCTTTACGTAAATTAGGGGAGAACAAGAATAAACAATATATAATTATATGTGGGTAAACTAGTGCTGTCATATCCTACGTACAGCGCATTATGAAATGATCTAGTCCACGTCCATCTTGTTTTTAATTATGATCAATAAATAACAATATTTTTTCACAATTAAAGAAAGAAAGAAGAAACCAAGCTAGAATCCTAGCTAGCATCATGGATGTAACCAAGTCTTCTGATATACATGAACCTGTTCCAATATATATCATATACATTTCTCACAAGCTGGGAGCAATATTATAAGGTAACTATAGGCTGGCTAGCTAGGATTTTTCCTAGCCGATCTAATTACAATATTTAGGGTTGAACTTAGAAACATATAGTATATATATCACAAGCAGGACGGAGCTAGCCACTAGAGGCTTGGGAGGATGCACAAGACACTGGCCAGGTTCAATTTCGTTTTACCTTATCAAAATTTATGAATACATATGTAGTTATGCACCATATAGTTTAAGCACAGTGACTCTACACACACAGTGAAATATATGGTACAGGACCTTGAGTCATTTTCGCTCTGAATATATAGATCAGCAAAAATAGCCTGTCGTCGGACTTGGAACTCTAGCCCAGAGATGGACAACTCGATCGGAAGCTAGCTAGGCCGGATGCCAACTGCCAAGTCAAAAACGATGTATGCACGTATGGATCTCTCATTGGAGGCCACAACATGCACACATGCGCAAAATTAGCTCTCAGCGTGTACGTACTTAATTATCCTAGCTCCGATTCTCTTCTTCGAAATGGAGTAGTGTACGTGTGCTAGCTAGCTCGATCCCCACACAGTGCCCCAAGATCACCTGAAAATGGATATTTCATCGGCGACGTCGATCGTCAAGAGGGGGATCGATCGTGCTTAATTTGATCGGCGTGCTTGGACAGCTAATGGCAGCATATACGTGCCCGTTTTCGGAAAGCCTACCTGACTACTCAATATCTTAATCAGGTCAAAATGCTACTGCTAGTAATAACTTAATTAGGATCGTACGGGGGCGGAACTAGGAAATTTGCAATGGGTGTGCACATTTGACACCGAATAGTTGACATACACAATTTTATAGCATAAATTCACCACATAGATTCCAAATTTACCAATAATACAATACATATAGTTGAAGTAAGGTCTTACATGAACTAAAGATTACAGAATATGTAATGAAAATTAAAATTGTACTTTCTGGCGTTTTCATGTCTTGAAAATACTTGATTTCATCGTCTTCACTAACCTTCAAGAAAATATCTCGCTCAATAAATATGACTAAACAATCATTTAAGAATTGATTGCCCATACTATTTCTTAACTTGTTCTTCACAACATTCAAAAAGGGCGATGAATGTTTGATGTTTCTTTCACACAGGGCAATGAACCTAAAACACATTATCTATACAAATGTCAGGCTATTCATACACATTATCCATACAATGTTTTTGCTCTGGCAGAGAAGAGGGACGGAGGAATAATACCGTCGGCGATCCTTGGTCCCGATCGGCGTCTCGGCGTCTCGATGCCCTCACTCGATCACTCTTCAAGTTCTCGATCTTGACATCTCGGTGCCCAGAGCCAGCGTCTCCTCCTCGGCTCCTTGGTCGGCGTCGGCCTGACCCTCAACAGACCTCGTGGCTCGCCGCTCACAGCCGCCAATCGGCCACCCGCCTCTCGCGCCCAGCGTCGCCTCCTCCGGTCGGCGGCGGCGGCCGCACCAGCGTCGCCTCCCGCCGATCGCCGCCCCTTAGCTGCGCCGCCCATACCGAGTCCGGATGGCGGATCTGCCTCGGCGTGGCACCTCCTGCGCTGCGTCAAGCCCGCTGCGCCTGCGGTCTGCCGCCGTCGCGGTGCAGCAGCCGCCTCCGCCGCCGGGCCTCGCCTCACGCCGGTCGTCACCCTCGCCCAGAGCGTCACCCGCCGTAACTTCGATTGGGTATGGGGATTTAGGGTTAAGATCGATGTCGACTCGGTGAATGTCGAATGAGGAAATGGGGAATAGCTGCTGGCTCGATGAATGAGAAACAAAGAAATGGGCTCTGAGCTGCTATTTTAGGAATACCTGTCTGGGCGTTAAAATTTTTGGGGTGCCGGTGCATACCCGCACCCCCATCAGTTCCGCCCCTGATCGGATCGTAGAACATGACAGCCACACCCTAGCTAAGGTGCATGCATGGTTGGGGACTTGGGGTGCGTCGCATAATATAATATATAGTATACTCAGGAAAGTGGTCTTATTTTCTTTAAATATATAGTATACGTTCCCTCTTGTTGTTTCAAATCGATGTGCGCAGGAAATCACTGTTAGGTCGGTTTTGCTTGGATTATTTTCACTTTCACCTTTTTGAGACATCTGCAAAATGTAAACATAATTTTGATGCAAATAATTATGTTTGTGTGTTGCTTGTAAGGAGCTAGTGGTTGCCAATAATTAGCACCATATATATGAGGAGCTAGCTAGCAGCTCATGCATGGACGACGGACCGGGGATGCTAAATTGCAAACCATAGGTCAAACGGTCCCACAAACCATGGCGTGCTTATCACCTCGGCAATTAATACATGCGTGCATGTGCACAGTTAACAGGTTAACAAGTCACCTCTCCAGAGAAAAACAAAACAAAAGAAGTCCGATCGATCGGCACGTCTTCCAGATAGTATATGGAGCTACAATATATACCCTAATTGTGCCTACATAGTACGTACACGACTATGTACGCACAATTAGGGTATGTACATGCTACAATCTGTGTTCTACTCCTAGATCGTAGCCGGGCATTTAGTTTAGTATTGTCTAATCATTAGTCGACTACTAGGGGTTTATTAATTGCTCTCCCTTCCAGTTATAAAGAGTTATTATATCTTGGATATACGTGAGATTAAATTTTGAAAATTTGTTTGTTGGTATTTTTTAAAAAATATTTAAATTGGATATATAAAAATTATATATGTAGATTTGCCTCAAAAAATACTTTCATAATATTATAATTTAATTAGGTATTATAAATATATGATAATGGAAATTAATGATTAAGCTATGTTTTGCCGATCGTATGATGTCTAAAACGATAACTATTTATGATCAGAGTGTTCAAGGGCATAATGATGTGGGACAGTTGACTGCGCTAGTTCTCAACCACACATTTTGTATCCTCCATTAATTTGTATGTTCTCTTTTCTTGCTTGCTAACTTTCTGATGTCGACCTCATCGACAAACTGAAACCCTCTCGCTAGTACCATTATTTCCCACAGAGTAGTATTTCTTTTATAAAAACTCGTCAACATTTAGTACAGCATATTCAAACTCTGGTAGCTAGCAGGGAGGTCAAAAAATTTAGATATTTTTAATTTCAAAAGAATTTGGCCAAGATTTCTAAGATTTTCCAGGAGGTTTTCAAGATTTTATCGAGATGATCTCGGCTCTGTTTACCATTGGTAACTGGAAATCTCAATTGTGACCTAAGGTATTTTTTCTTACCGATAACCAAAACCCCGGTAGTAATACGTCAACTTGCCAGGGCAAGCAATCAGCTGTAGTGCAATTTCATGGAAGAGAAGAGAAGAGAAGAGAGTACTGAGATAGAGAGAGAGAGGTGATAGTTCAATATATCATGCTTGTACTACTAGAAACGATTCACTCTTCACCAAAAACAATTAAGATAGCAAGAACCTCTACTTGCGCATGAGAACAATCAATACTAGTAGTCAAGAACATAATTAACAAGCATACATGTACTACTAATTAAACTAAAACATGTGGCAAGGTGATTTAATTAATTAGTGGAGACGTACCATAGACTTTCCTCCACTTGTCGAAATAGGGAAATATCCTCTTGCAATAGTCGTCGAAGCCTTCCTTTTGGAATTCACGGCCGCCATCCTCCTCAACCACCGCCGCAGCGGCCACCCTCGCCTGCATCTCGGAGAGATTCCCCGATAGGAACGACGATGGTGGTGGGCCATCAATCCCTTGCCGCTGGAAGATCTCATCGACACGGCGCGACGTAAGCCATATGGTAATGTAGAAGTAAACCACCACTGCAACAACGATGGAGCATGACCCCATGATTACGAGAGACAACGAGAAACTCTCCACGGTAGTCATCACGGTCTCATGGACCAGCATGCAATCTCTCTCTCCGTCTCTCTCTCTCTCTCTCTGCGCCAGCAGCTAGCTAGCTCTCTTATATAGACGTGCTAGTAGATTTTAAGGGACTAGAATAGTTAACAGTTCTCTTGGATTCATGGGCCGTCCTGGGCAGTGGGCACAGAGGGCCACAGCTCCAACACTACACGTGACACGTGTGTACGCACGACCTACTTGAGCGTGCAGACCGGATTAGGCCCAACCTAGCTAGCTGCTACTCCTGCGTAGAGGCATCTACGGTCTACCTGCATTGTTATCGTTTTCAGAGTACATACGCCAGTGCATTAATTCCGGGAAAAAGTACACCATTAGATCCGTCTGTCCAATATTCCCTCCGGTTAGTATAGTTATTATTTTGCACATAGCTCTAGTTAAACTTTTAAAATTTTGACTATCAATATAATTTAAATATTTAAATCGGATGGATTAAAATTATGTGTATATAGTTTTGTCTCAAAAAATACTTTCATAATGTTATAATTTTATTAGAATTTGTAAATATATTTCAATAAAAATTAGTGATCAAAATTGTATTTTGAAGGCCGTGTCAATATCCAAAACGATAACTATTCGTGTTTGTATCGGGAGGGAGGGAGTAATTCAAACCTTGAAAACCCTACTCTGAAGCGGGATTTCAATTTATTGGAGGTGGTGAAATCCGTACGTATTACACTGTAGAACGTAGAACAACGGCATGCTAGCTAGCTAGAATCATTGTAGAAAAGTGGTCCGGACTAACAAACACTACCTAGCTATGCTAGTGAGACAGAAAAACGTTTGGTAGCTGTCTGGACTCTGGAACGCGGATTTTTCACGTAGAAAAATGTACGCCAAAGAGGAGTTACGATCCCGCGAGATGAGTTGATAGATTGCGAGGCTTCCCTTTTAAAATAAGAAAGCAACATAGACTGTGTGGTTATTACCATTAGTTGCACTCCTGTATTCAGGATGAAGGTGAGCATTTGCTCGTACATACCGCAAAAGTTTACGTGGGTTAATACGGTAGCTCACAAAAGTTTATGTGGATTAATACGGCACCCACAATCCACGGCTATACTGTATAACCCATACATACATACAATCCGCAGAGCAGGGGCGGAGCTACAGTCAAGTGTCGGTGTCAGTTGACACCGATGACTTTCTGCTAGCCCATTATACCCATATGCTAAATATTAGCTCGACACCCAAATAACAAGGTGACCCCTACAATTTGGCGGCATGCTGAAAAGCACCAATGACCAAAGATTCCCATGGCCCAAAGCGTCAACAGCCTAGAGCCCACGTACCACAAGGTTGCGACCTGACCCCGGCGGCAATATTTTCTGGCTTCGCCCCTGCCGCAGAGTAGATAACTGGACCCGCAAAATATACTTCAAGATCAACGGACGACGGGTTTCACGCGCCATGCATGTGTCGACCACAAGAACTCGTACGCACACAAAAGAGGGTGGCCTGTCTATGCATTTGATAGATTAACTACCAGTAAAGAAAAATGAAACTAATGATGATGCGTAGTTTTAAATTTAAAGCAGCTCTTATTGGATTAAGAAACAGTGTCCTTTTATAGCTTTGCTTCATAGATTTTATTGTATTTACTTCCTACAATCCATATAGTATTCGCGGACTATACGCAGACACAACATAAACTTTGTGGGCTATAGTTTAGACCACTTAATTCATCAAATAAGATACGGGTGCCCACTTTCACCCCTGTACGCGATAAAATCGGATTATAATCTGGTGATATAGCTAGATGCATGGGACAATCAAGAACGTACTGCTAGCTCGCTAGCCAGGTAGGTAGAGGGGAGGCGATGGATGGAAGCAGTAGTGCAGTAGAATGACCTGTCCATCGTCCATTCCTCCTTCGATTCCATGCTGTCTCTATTATGCGAATCTACGTACAGATAGTTGGATCTGGTGTGGACTGGCTAGGCATGCATGCAGCAGGACCAGCCTAGCCTTGCTAAAGCCCTCCGCCTGCCGGCCTAGCTCGCCGGCCTCTGCTGCCTGCCGAACGCCGATGTGGTGCCCCCTGCCACGCTGCCGCCGTCCCCACGCGTTGGGTCTGGCCGGTGCCGCAGCCGAGGCCCGTGGCCGTGTGGGCGCTCCCCGTGCGGACAGGCATGCATGCGCTCTCGCCCCCTTGACCAACGCGTGCAAGCCGCATCCGGTGTGACCGCAAGTTTAGCGCGCGCGACGTTATATCACAACACTGTTGCATCAAAAAATATAGTAGTTTAGATCTTCGACATAGACTCTCCGATCGAGGACAGCCATATCGGATATGTACTGTAGCAACTGCGGTAGTATAACTGTTGTGTCGCATTATGCCATGGTTTGAGCCGTTGGTTTAATTAATTCTTTGATCTAAAGTTGCAGTGTTTCCGTGACCGCACAGAACCCTTTTCTCTCTCTTGGCTAATTAATACAAGTATGTACAATAGTATAGACAGCTGCTGTCTATAATAGGCTGACATGTCATTTATAGACAGCGTTAGAGACAACTCATGCAATGGTATAGACAACGCATTTATGAGTAGATAGCTTCTTCCCACACACAACCTGTCTTGGTTCTCGTGTTAGAGTCGACTCTAGATTAAGAGATAGCTCAACTCTCTATACACATCCTCTCTCATCCACGTCATTTTTTATCCTACATGGCAAAGCTTAGAGACTGCTAACATGTACCATTGTACATGCTCTAAATAATACATGTGCATGCAATCGCTGTATTTAGGCTGGGTGATCGCTGCGGTGCTTATGCTAATGGGCTAGCTGCTGGCTTGATCATGTATGTCTGGGTTAAAGCCTGACGGTCCTATAAATCTATCCCGGCCCCTCGTTATTGTTGTGCGATTTCTTTTTACTAAAAGAAAATAAAGATGTTAGCTGAGGATCACTTCGATTCCTTCGTTATTATTGTGCGAATTCTTTTTACTAAAAGAAAATAGAGATGTTAACTGAGGATCACTTCGATTCCTTGAACGAATATAATGTGCGTGCTTACGATATCCGCCGCGTATATATGACTGAATAATGCAGAGTCCACCGTAGAACTTTTATGCCTTATCTCCTATCTTTTTCGACAGGGGAATTAAGCCCTGTTTGAAGGGTTTTAAATTAGTTTCAGCTTTTAAAAAGCCGGTAAGCTTTTCAAACAGTTCAACTTTCAAGTGGCTTAATTTTAGCAATAGCTAAAAAATTAAAAGCAGGGTTAAATCTGCTTTTATAGCTTATTGCTGAGAAAAACTAGATATTATCAAACGGTCTCTTATTAAAAAAATCACTGTCATTTTTAGCTTACAAAACTAAAACACAGATTTTATAAAAGGTACAGCTCCAAAAAGCCCTAAATCCACTCGACAGGACAACAAGTCGAATTTCTCCTCAGTTACCATGCATGCATAGTAACCGGTCGGCCGGCCGGGCTAATCTCCGTCGAGCAGTAGTCAAGCGTACGTGCGACTACGCAGGGAAAGTGACGATCGCCAAACAGCTAGCGATGGACTTTGGTGCCATCAGCCATGTATATCTTCCTTTCGGGAGATTGACTTTGCCTCCAAGAAGATCTCACCCGGTACGTAGCAGCCTACACATCCGTCTCCTTTGGCGGTGGCTTAATCCGGAGAAAAATAGAGTGTCTGTCATGCTCGGAACACGATGGTTGGAACCGATACGATCTCTCTTTCTTGCGGCCGCCGCTGGTCTCCTTGGAACCTGTATACATATATATTCCTGTGACTAGCTGTGAGGTCAGGCATGTAATTAGTCATTGTGAAGAAATCGATCGATCTGTGTCCGTGACATCTCAACGCCTCTACGGACGGGACAAGGAAAATGACAGTATGACTTATATCGCTCTCTCTTCCGGCCGGCACATAGATCGAAATCTTGCGATCGATACATGGTGCGCATATGTACATGCATGAATGTATATACGTCATCCCTTAGCAAATTAAGCTCTGCCAACTTACATCTCGCTGTCGTCGATCTATCGCACGTGTTAAGTCTTTTCTTCCTGTCAACAACTTCGCCTGCATTAATTATTTTACGTTTAGATCAGAATCCACCACGGTGTCTCCTCTTCGTTCAAGCAACAACGACGTCGATCGGGTATAAATTAACTATCATTAAGCTAGCATTGCTATTGGTTTCTACGTCGTGTCATGTGCTACATAAGCTTGACTATCGGTGAGGTTTCCTGACTTAATTTACACTTTGGATTGATTATAACATATGGAGTGTATATGAGAAATTCTGCAGTGCATTATACTAGTAGTACGTATATGATGGATAACATAAATTAGATTTGGCCATTACTTTGTTGAGGGTATTTCTATTACACTATCATCAGAGAAAGTATAAATAAATTACTAGCTAATCTGATATATTGAATCAAAAAGAATTAACAGTCTATATTAAATTTAGTGTACCATAAAGGTGCTCATGCATGTAGTCCTCTGATTAGTCAAAAACACATCTGGAAATATGCTGGATTTTTCTTCTCGCTAGGAAAACAAGCATTCCGTGAAAAGAAAACCAAGCAAAAATCACATTCCACATAACTACAAATATATTGTCATAATTATCATGGAACTACGGATATAAGAAGATGTTTCAAGAAACTACAGATTTAGAGCTCTTTTATTTCACTGAGCTACAAATTTAAGGACTTCGACGGACCAAGTCCACCAGAAAACCTCACGTACATCTTATTGCCCGCCGTGACCCACCCAACTTCAATTCGGACAAGTCAAGGAGAAATGAGACACTGCCAAGTAGGCCCAATTGCCCAGACGAGTTGCATAGTACAAGAGTTCTTAAATATATAGTTTTGAGTACAATTTTACATCTAAATTTGTAGTTTTGTAAAATTAGTTCTTAAATATGCAGTCTCTCGACAGTTATGTCAATATACATGTACTTATGTGAAATTCACTCAAAAAGAAATGAAAATGCAGCGGTCAATGTTTTCCTTACATTGGAGCATTGGGCCCATCTTCTCTATCAAGAATAGGCCTTTTTGCTGAAGTTGGGCCGATGGACGTTGAATTGAGGAAAGCGGTGTTTGTGGGCTGAAAAATGAAATTAGGCCCGTTGTGACACGCCACACGGGGAGTGGGCCGACAGGTCCAGCGTGGCTCCTTCTGGCCCGATGCACGGCGAATCAAAGGAATTTTTTTATTTAATATTTATTTTAAATCTTTTTTTCAAAACTAATCGTCGGATCAAAAAAATTTCAAAAGTAGGCGCCTGTCGCCCCTAGACGGGGCGATCGCCCGGTACTGGGGCGACAGGTGACCTACCTCACGGCTCGCAACGGCGAAATTTCAAAATTTTAACGACAGAGCAAAAAAAATTTAAATATAGGCCGATCGCCCCAGTACCGGGCGATTGGTACTGTAGCATAGCTACTGTAGCAAATTTTTTTTTGCGGTTTCGAATTTTGTTGTATTCAACCGTGCTACGAGCGATAGGAATTTCAATTTTTTTTTGCAATTTTTCCCAGTTGAATACAACAAAGTTGAAAAAAAATTTGCTACAGCTCGGGCGATCGGTCTATTTTCAAATTTTTTTTTGCTCTGCCGTTAAAAATTTGAAATTTCGCCGATATGAAGTAGAAGGCAGTCACTGTCGCCCAATCTGCGGGCGATCGCCCGTCGAGGAATCGCCCGTCTTGATCGGCGACGACAGCGCCTACTTTTGAAATTTTTTTGGCCCGCTGATTAGTTTTGAAAAAAAGATTTAAAATAAATATTAAATAAAAAAATCCGAATCAAAGCACTAGATGAATCGGCTTGGCTAGGGAATCGTGGAGAGGAATTTTGTAGCCCGTATTTTATTTGAATCTACAAAACTAGCTCATTTTATGTATTCGAATGGCGATACGAGTTACATGCCACGTCAGAAGAGTTCGGTACAAATCATGGCAGACACCTACTGAGCCAACAGGCTCAGAAGAAGGGAGATTAGCTAGTGAATTTGATTAATTATCAATTTAATTAAGTGATTAATTAAGAAGTATAATTTAATTAATGATTAATTAGTAGATTTGATTCTTGTGAGAAAGAGAAGCTCGGCGAGAATAATTCTCACAAGAATCTTGACACACATACGACACGTAGAGCTCCTCAAACGTGGAAGATGACTCCTAAGGGCTAAATCTATAAATGATTTTAGAGAATAGTTATAATTGAAAAAACTTTGGCGAAGGGCTTAAAAATAAAAAAATAGGGGATCTCCAACCGATTATTTTTAAATAACACACAAAAAAATTTACAAAAATAATAAGCTGAAAAGAAAAATAACAGAAGTGGGCCACTCTCGCCTTTCTAATCGACGACAGAGTATAGTCGCTAGTCCAAATAGCGATTGAATTTGTGTCACAAATTGGAATGACGATAAGAAGTTAGTTACCGTTTGAACTGGTCATAAATGTGTCAACTCGAAGCCATGTTGTCGGGGACTGGGAAATCTCTGACAAGTCAATGCACGGTCAATAAGGCCCCCAGCTCGGGACATTGCAGCGAGGGCCCTCGACCACGACCTAGGCGACGTTCATTCCCGCACGACCTCGAGCTCGAGCGGTGGGGTCTCGTTCCCGCACAACCTCGGCCTTGGCTCGGAGGTGTGCGTTTACTCGGCGGTTACCAAGACCTGCATGATGGCGTCAAGGCGAACGTGGGCGGCATATCCGGGGCGGTTACAGCCCACCTTCAATGCGCACGAGGCCACTACTCCGGGGATCTCTCCCGTCCGTTACAGGCAGCATCCGGAGGGTATAAGATCTCGCAAGGCGTGCGTATGGAAACAAGGAGACTCTAGCAATAGACCAGTAGACACAACCAAAGAACGGAAGCTCGAGCTGTAATCCACTTTGTACTCACGATTAGTGAATTCCTCCACCGCAGAGAAAGATCGGGCGTAGTCATTACCCTTGCGGAGGCTCGAACCAGTATAACTTGCTGTCCCCTGCTCGTTGACGCCTTCCTACGACCTACGTCTACACCATTGTTGAGCGAAGTGCTTTATGGGCCTCTCATTCACACTCCCCCCGTTTTCATCTTTGCGGTCAGGCAATCCCGATCGTCGACAGCCGGCGCCCACCGTGGGGTTGGTGCATGTTGCCATCAACCAGGCCATAATTGTCCTCCGACGAGAAGACCAGGAAAAGGCCGACGCCTCGTCCGGCCACCCCAGGCTCCCTCCCTCGGGAGAGCGCCTCCGTGCTATCGCCCGGGTCATGACTGATCCAAACCGAGTGAGGTCAGAACTCTTCGGCCGTGCTCTGGCCGACGAGCTTGATCGTGCCGCGACTGAGGTCATACCTCCGCAGCACCAGAGTCGCCACTCAGGGACTCATTCCTTGAGAAGTGATCACAGCTCATCGCGCCGACGCCGACGCGCTCACCGATCACCTCCCCGGCAGGGTGCACCCTCTCGCCAACAACCCCGGGACGTGTCCCTGACCCCGCCGCGTCGTCGCCCTGCGGACACGGTTCCGAGCAGTGTTTGGCGTCAACCAAGCTACGTCAGCTCACCTTCAAACGGCGGCAGGTCCGGGAGCCTTTCCCCGGATATCCCGCCTAGGCGCCGCAGAGTTCAAGACCGCCTGGGATATCTCCCGGGTGACTCCCTTGCTCAGCGCCACGACCGTCCTCACCGAAGGTCGGGGCGTCAAGGCGGCCTCGACCTGGAGTCCGGCAGCAGCGAAAGCTTCACCGACGACGACCTCCCCAGGCGTGCCCCTGTTCCGGCCTATGGCTGCACGGTGTACTCCGACAACCTTCGGCGGGTGCGTTGGCCGGCTCGTTTCAAGCCCGCCTTGATCGAGCGGTTTGACGGAACAAAGAACCCTGATGAGTTCTTGTCGATCTACACGACCGCCATTTTGGCCGCAGGGGGAGACGAGTACGTGATGGCTAATTACCTCCCTACCGTTTTGGATGGTGCCACTCGCACCTAGCTCTTCAACCAGAAGCCTGGCACCTTCCGCTCGTGGCGCCAGATTCAGAGCGCGCTCCGTTCAAACTTCCAGAGTTGCTACGAGCGGCCCGGCAGGGAGAAGGGCCTGGATCGAGTGATCTAGGGGAAGAATGAACCCCTCCGCGACTTCATGCGGCGGTTCATCCGCACTAGGAACCTGATCCCAAGTGTTTCCGACGAAGCAGTGATCAAGGCCTTCAAGTTCGACGTCCGCGACCAGCGCCTCACCGAAGACTTGGAGATTACGGCAAGGCTCACCGTCGGCAAGCTGTTTCGCGTGGCGGCGCTACGCGGACGACGCGGTCCGCTGGAAGCGCGACTACGACCAAGGTAAGCTTGGCGTCAATTCGGGCGAGGCTAGTCCTTCCCACGCCAAGGGTGCCGACCAAGGCTCGGTCACTAAGAAGAGGAAAAGGGACCACAAGCGCGATGGTGGCCGACCTCAGGTGATCATTTCGGTGGATGGTCACCGTGAAGTCATGGAAGTGCGGGACCCGACCCAGGAGAGGCCCCGTCCTCAGCAAAATAGACCGCGGCCCCAGTAGGTGCCACGCCGACCTCGACAGGGGGATCGCCGGTCTGGGTCGCGGCAGGCTAAAGACCGCCCGCAAGGTCCTGAGGGGCGGCCTCGGTTCGATGAGGGTAAATTCTGCTTGTTCCACAGGACCTCGGGCCACGACTTGCGAAGCTGCAGGGCCTGGCAAGCCAAGCTAGAGGCCTTCTACGACGGCCGCGGGGAAATGCCCACACTCCTGAGAGAGGGGAATCAACCCGACAGGGTAAACGCGGGGGAGGACCGGCCGACCTCGACCTGGATTTCCAGCAGGGCGACCGCCAGATCGACGTCATCTTTGGCGGCTCGTCGGCGTATCAATCCCGGCGCGAGATCAAGGACGCTGCGCGCGTGGTCTACCAGGCCACCGCCGGGAAGCCCGCGGATCAGCCCGGCAAATGGGCCGGGGCAACGATCACCTTCACGCCAGAGGACGCCCCCCTTGGTCGTGACCCCCACCATCAGTAATACCTTGGTCGGGCGGGTCATGGTCGATGGGGGTAGTTCCCTCAACCTGCTGCTGGCTAGCGCGCTCGACCGGATGCAGATTCCCCGGTCGAAGGTGAAGAATATCGCGATCCCATTCTTCGGGATTGTGCCTGGAAGTTCGACCACCCCTCTGGGACAGGTGGTCCTCCCCGTCACTTTCGGTGCCTCGGACAACTTTCGCACCGAGCTGGTCACCTTTGAGGTGGTTGAGGGTAATCTCCCTTACAATGTCATTCTTGGGCGCCCAGCTCTAGTCAAGTTTATGGCGGCCAACCACTACGGCACCGCTGCATGAAGCTCCTAGGACCAAGTGGCGTCATCACTGTGCGCGGCGACCTCAAAGCGGCGCACGGCTGCGAGACTCCAGCCCTGGCCCTCGCCGGCATGCTACCTCAATAGGGCCCGGCAGCGACCACGAAGGTCGCCCGGAAGGCGATCATCCATCCAGTGAGAATGGCTGAAGGCCGTCTTTGCTCGAGGAGGGGGACCCCTCCAGGTGCGTCCACGTCTCGACCGAGCTGAGTTCCAAATAGGAACTCAAGCTCGTCACCTTCCTCCGCGCCAACAAAGATATATTCGCTTGGGAGCCGGCGGACATGCCGGGTGTCCCGAGGGAGGTGGTCGAGCACGATCGCAGTGCGCCCATTGCCGCCCGTCGGCGCTGGTTCTTGGCGCTTCTCTCGAGAAGGTCGCCGTAATCAAGGAGAATCTCGACAAGCTGTTGAAGACCGGTTTCATTCGCGAGATCGATTACTCCGAGTGGCTGGCCAACCCCGTCATCGTGCAGAAGAAAGGCGGGAAGTGGAGGATATGCGTGGATCACACGGGGTTGAACTCGGCATGCCCGAAGGACAACTTCCCCCTCCCGCGCATCGACCAGATCGTCGACTCCACGGTGAACACCAAGCTACTAAGCTTCCTAGATGCCTATTCCGGGTACCACCAGATCAAGCTGGCAGTCGACGACAAAAGCAAGACGTCGTTCATCACGCCGTTCGGGACCTACTGCTACACGACCATGTCGTTTGGTCTCCGCAACGCCGGTGTGACCTTCCAGCGCCTGATGACCAAGACGTTCGAGCCTCAGATCGGCCGCAACCTCGAGGTCTACGTGGACGACATCATCGTCAAGAGCTCTGCCGAAGCTAGCCACGTTCAAGATCTTGAGGAGACCTTCGCCAACCTGAACAAGCACAAGATCAAGCTCAATCCGAAGAAGTGCGTGTTCGGCGCTGCCTCTGGGAAGGTGCTCGGCTACATGATCGGGGGCTCGGGGGTCGGCCTGAACCTAGAGAAGATCGAGGCGATAGAGAAGATGGCTCCCCTGAGTTCGGTAAGGCAGGTGCAATGCCTCACCGGCCGCATGGCTGCCCTCAGTAGGTTCATCTCGAGGCTCGGCGAGCGTGGGCTGCCCTTCTTCAAGGCCTTGCACAAGCACGGGGGCTTTGAGTGGACGCCCGAGGCTCAGCGGTCCTTTGACAAGCTGAAGGTATACCTGTCAACCCCACCCTTGCTTACGACCCCACAGCCAGGCGAGAAGTTGCTGCTCTACCTCGCGGCCACCGCCCAGGCCGTCAGTGCTGTCCTGGTGGCCGAGCGAGACGCGCAGCAGCACCCGATCTACTACGTCAGTGAGGTACTCCACAGGCCAAAAGAGCGCTACCCTTAGGTCCAGAAGCTGCTATATGCCCTCCTTATGGCTTCGCGTAAGCTCCGGCACTATTTCCAAGCTCACTCCGTGGTCATCCCGAGCAACTTTCTGCTCGGGGAGATCTTGAGGAACCCGGAGACCGGAGGTCGCATCGCTAAGTGGGCCATGGAACTTGCCGTCTTCGACCTCCAGTTCGTGGCGCGCACGGCCATCAAGTCGCAGGTGCTCGCCGATTTCGTGGTCGAGCAGACCTCTCAGCCGGCTCCCGAGCTCGAAGTCGACGAGGAGAAGCCGTGGGTCATGTACTTCGATGGGTCACGGTCCTTTAAGCGCTCGAGGGCTGGAATCCTCATTCTCACCCTCGTATGGCGAGTTGAGGTATGTTAACCGGATTCCCGCGACGAATAATGCGGCGAGTATGAAGCTCTTCGCGGGGCTCGTGCTTGCAAGGCCTTTGGGTGTTCGCCGGTTGGTCGTCAAGGCGATTCACAGCTCGTCATCAACCAGTTCAACAAGGGCTACCAATGCTCGGAAGATTCCATAGCCAAGTACCTCGCCGAGGCGCGCAAGATGGAGAGGTGGTTCCAGAACCTGGAGATTACGCACGTGGCGTGGAAGGACAACTCCGATGCGGACTTCCTCTCCAAGCTCGGGTCGTCTGACGATGCGATCCCTCCAAATGTGATCTTGGAGACCCTAGCGTCGCCCTCCATCTCCGACCAAGGGCCCTCGGTTGCCTTCATCGAAGGTATTCCCTCGTGGGCCAAGCTAATTCACAATTATCTGGCGAAGGGGGAGCTTCCGACCGACCCTGCCGAGCGGAGCAGGGTCAAACGCCGAGCAATCTCGTACAGACTTGTGGACGGCAAGCTTTATCGTCGGAACGTTTCCGGCATCCTGACGAAGTGTGTCACCGCGGAGGAGGGTAAGTACCTGTTAAATGACATTCATTCAGGTCTCTGTGGGGCGCATTCTTCTTTCAGGACCATGGTCGGGAAAGCCTTCCGTGTGGGGTTCTACTAGCCAATGGCACTCCAGGACGCCCGCAACATCGTCCGCTCTTGCCGAGCCTGTCAGTTCCATGCCCGGAAGTCGCATCAGCTTGCCTACGCGCTACAGACCATCCCGCTAGCTTGGCCTTTTTCGACCTGGGGGCTGGACATCCTCGGTCCTTTTCATGCGATCGGGGAAGAAGTTTTTGTTAAATGCCATCGATACCTTCACCAAATGGATCGGCGAACCCGTCTCGACCATCACGGCTCGCGGCGTCAAGTTCTTCCGCTGTTCGTGGTCACCAGGTATGGGGTTCCATGCAGAATCATCACTGATAATGGAACACAATTTACCAGTGAACTGTTCCAGGAATATTGCGAGGATATCGGCACCAAGGTATGCTATGCCTCGGTGGCCCACCCGCAGAGTAATGGAGCAATGGAACGCGCCAACGGACAAATCGTTCAGGGCGTCAAAAAGCGAGTATCGGATTAGCTCGAATGACACGGCCAGACTTGGGTGGACGAACTTCCCACCGTCTTGTGGTCTATTCGTACCACAGTCAGCCGAGCAACAGGGTCCACACCCTTCCGGCTCATGTTCGGTACTGGCGGAAGAAGTAAGATGCCGCGCACTGCTACGATTGGCGTGATACCTGCAAGCTCTTCGCAGACATGCGTCCCGGTCGGTACGACCTAGGAAGCTCCTTGTTGGGGACCTAGCCCTGAGATGGATTCAGGCTCCGTCCAACACCAACAAGTTATCCCCACGGTGGGAGGGCCCCTATAGAGTTGTTTCAACAGATCGCACGGGGCTTCTGGCTAGCGTTCGATGGCGAGAGCTCTCTAGCTCGTGGAACATTGATCAGCTTCGAAAATTCTATGTGTAACCCTTTTACCTCAATTTTCAATAAAGCTCTTGTTCAATTGTCATGATTAGTCTTTGCGCTCTGTTTTCGTTCTATATTCTGTGTTTGCTTGAGTTCGGGGCCTCTTTGAGTCCGACCTAAGGACGAGCGCACTTGCTCTTGACCCAGGTGTCGGGGGCTTAAAACTACACCCCCAGGGGTCGAGCCGCTTGTAAGCCGAACCTCTTCGCATTAGAGCTCCCCCTGCACCAGGGTTTGAACTAAGCCCGTGCCCGGGTCCAACGAGCAAGGCGCAAGTCGGGACTCACGCGGCTAGCCGAAGCAATGATCCTAATGCTCTCAAGTCTAGGTCTTTGCTCGTGTGCCCATGCGATGCTCCCTGTGAGTTTTCCTCGGTTTTGCAGGTCATGGTCTCTACAGGTTTCTAACTTGCGCCCAAGGCCGGCGTCGCTCGACCTTGGGCCCAACGGGGGCTGGACGAGATATACCACGACTAGAAAAGGCTAAGTACACGATTGGAAAAAATTTCTTGGTCGAGAAATGATAAAGCAAACTAAGACATTAAACTGTTCTAGCCAAAATACAGTCGTTCCATTGAATCGTTTTCTGTCTTACAAAAAATCTTGCAGGAAGTCTACCCTATCTACAAGTCGGCCATCTCGTGCGAGAGCTTCTCCTGCTTGAGCTTGGCTACCTTGGTCCTCAAGGTCGAGAGCTCGCCCTAGAGTCGGATGGCTTCGGCGGTGCGGCGGCGTTTTTCTTGGAGCTGGACCAAGGCGCTCCTCGCCGCCTTGCTCGCCCTACCCAGTTTTTCCTCAAGCTCTAGAACCTTGGCTTCAAGCTCGGGGGAGGCCTTTGACGAGTTGGCTGCTTGGTTAGCGGCGGCCTTGCTTAGCTCTTCGGCCTTGGCTCGCTCGGTCTCAAGCGCCTTGGTTGACCTTGCGCGCTCATCCTCGACGGCCTTGAGCACGTGGTCCCGCTCTGTGGCGATGGCCCGCTCCAGCTCGGCCTTGTGGAAGGCTTCGAGCGTTTTTACCGCCTCGCGAAGGCCGGTGATCTCGTTGGTGTCGTCCGCCGCCTTTTGCGCGGCCTCCTCCCGCTCGGCTTGCAGGTCCTCCACGAGCTTGGAGCGCGTCGTCTCTCGGTCCTCCACGAGCTTGAGCGCTGTCTCTCCGGTCCTCGAGCGATCGAGCAAAGCTCGAGCCCGTCGGCGTGCTTTTGAAGGCCTTGCAACCCTCGAGTGGTAGTCGATGACTGCGGCTCGAAGGGTCATCGCAGCATTTGACAGAGTTAAAGGGAGAGACGGAAAAAAGGGCAAGGTCCAGGCCAAGGTCCGAAAAAGACTTAAGTACCTGGGTAAGGCGGCCCTCGAAGGTTGTACGGGAGTACACGGCGGGGCCACTGCCCGACGTTCCTGGGGCAGAGTCACCTACTGTTGCTGCAGGGTCTTCGGGGGTGAGACCTTCGGGTGCCCCGTCGTGGGCGGCAGCGCCTCGAGCTTCCTCCTCGAGGGGGCTCGACCTGCTCCCAAGCTCAACTCCGGTGGGTGTTTCAGCCTTGTTCCCCGAAGCTGGAGGGGCTTTAGCCTCCGCTCCTACAGCGGCCCCGGCTTGGATCACGCCTTGGCCCTCCGTGCTTGTCGCGGCTGGAGTGCCTTCGGGATCGGCGGTTCGGGGAGTTCTGACCGCCACGGTCGGCGTGGCCTCGGTGGTCGTGGCAGGGGCATCTCCGGCGCCATCTCCTTCGGCAGCCTCTAGCGGGTCGACGTCGTCTTCGGCATCTACTTCGCCGGTGCCATAATCCTCGTTGGTCGCGGGGAGAACCTCTTCTTCGTCTGAGTCATCGAGCCCTTGGTCGAACTCGCCGGCCTGAACTCGGCTCTGGGGGCTCGAAGGAGTGCGCCCTCGGCCCGAGGGACGGCGGGGCGCCTGCACGTAATTGGCTTCCTCCTCCTCTTCAGACCCGGACTCGCCCTAGATGATAGTCATTATCAATATGGGCAGGTGTTGAGCTCGGGCGCTCAAGGTCTGCAATTAAGAGCGACTACTAAGCTAAAAAAATAGAAGGGAATCAAAAGCGAGAAGGAGCCCAATGATGTACTGAGTCATGACCTCCGCTGCGGGTGGCGGGGCCCCGTGCCTGCGAGGGGGACGGAGTCCCTTCCTCGGGTTCTGGTCCTCGGGGTCTGCGGTGGATCCTGGGCCTCGGTCGAGGTCCTGGCCGCGTCCGCTGCACTCTGTTGCTGCGGGGAAGGTTCTAGGTTAGAGAATGAAGGAGCACGAGCGAGGAGCTCGGGGGCTCGACCAAGGATGCTCACCGTCGTATGGTCGCCCCACTCGACGTGTGGCTTCTTCGAGGCTTTTCCACCCGCTCCGTCCGGGGCTGGTCTCTTGCTCGTCTTCTTGCCTTTGCCCGCCCCGGGTAGAGGCAGCATCTTCCTCACCGTCTCAAGCAGCTCGAGCTTATCCTGTGGGAGCATCGAAGGATCAAAGAGGGCTCTAGGCGAACGAGGACTGAAAAGCTTGGTCCAGGACGGCTTATCTCAGCTTTACGGCGCAGCACATTCCTCGGCACGGGTTCATCGAGGGTATAGTCGTACGCGGCCTTCCCGAACATCCCGCTCATTCGGGCAGCGATCCAGGACTCCTTCGGCGCTGCTGAAAAGACCAATTCATTAAAAGGAACCCGGGAGACAAGGCCGAAGCGAGCTTTAAGGCGGAGCAACCCACCAGTCGTCCCTTCGCGAGTAAGGTCGTCGCAGCCTTGGATCTCGAAGATGGGGTGCTCCCTCCTCCGCAGAGGGAACACCTGGCTTCTCAGGAAGTCATTGGCGATGGCCTGCCCGGTGAGGCCTCGCGTGGCACAAATGTGGATGGCAGCGATGGCCTCTTGATCGTCTTCCAGGTCGCCTGCTTCCAGGGTCTGCTTCTTCCCGTTGATGGGGGTGCCGTCGAATGCCAGCGCGCCATCCTCGCCCCACTTCAAGTAGAACCACCGCTCGGTCCACGGGCCGAGGGAGTCGCGGGGACGCATTTGGGGGAACGACCACGGGATTCCCGTCCGCAGCCGAAAGTAAAGGCATCCGACCACGGGGTCCTTCCCTGTGCGGAAAAGGGAGAAGAAGCGGAAGAAAAGCGAGGGGGTGGGAAGGATTCCAAGGAACCCCTCACACAGGTGAGAGAAGATGGAAAGCAAAAGAATGGAGTTGGGTACCAGATTGATTAACTCGATCTCGCATACAGCGAGAACGGCTGCAAGAAAGTCGCTCTCCGGAGTCCACAGGCCGAAGAGCATGTAGTGCTCCGTGCTGACGAGCTCGTCATCCCGTGGCTGCGGCTCGGTTTCTCCGTCCGGCAGCCGCCACGTCACCGGGTCCAACAGCCCCAAGCTCTCAAGTTTTCTCATCCTTGCCGCCGTCAGGGAACTTTTCCCGAGCTTGGCCATGGCGATTGAGGGGAAGTTTGGTCGGAGGAAGAAGGAGGGCTCGAGCAAGGGGTTAGGAGGCGAAGACTGTGAAGAGGTGGAGAGTTCTAGGAAGTGACGATGATCTCGAGTTTTATAAGCCCGGTGCGCTACAGGCCGGAGGTTGGGGCATCTCAAAAGATACGCCGGTCAGGTGATTCAACAGGAGCAATTAAGAACATGGGTGGAATCGGCGTTCTGAATGGTTCCATTGCTCGATCGTGTCCGTACTGGAATTCCGGAGATCAAGAGGCGCCAGGTGTAACTTCGTCAAGGCCTGGCGGTAGGTTTCCGCCCGACCTCGGTTTCGGGCTCAAAAGTTCCAGAAAAGTCCCGCTCTGTCTGTTTGAGGTGGCTCGAGGTCGACCCAAGTTCTTGCCACGACCTTGAGCCTCGGGGGCTAGCTGTCGGGGACTGAAAAATCACTGACAAGTCAATGCACGATCAACAAGGCCCTCGGCTTGGGACATTGCAGCGAGGGCCCTCGACCACAACCTAGGCGACGTTCATTCCCGCATGACCTCGAGCTCGGGCGGCGGGGTCTCGTTCCCGCACGACCTCGACCTTAGCTCGGGGGCGTGCGTTTACTCGACGGTTACCAAGACCTGCATGATGGCGTCAAGGCGAACGTGGGCAGCATATCCGAGGCGGTTACAGCCCACCTTCAATGCGCACGAGGCCACTACTCCGGGATCTCTCCCGTCCGTTACAGGCAGCATCCAGGAGGGTATAAGATCTCGTAAGGCGTGTGTATGGAAACAGGGAGACTCTAGCAATAGACCAGTAGACACAACCAGAGCACGGAAGCTCGAGCTGTAATCCACTTTGTACTCACGATTAGTGAATTCCTCCACCGTAGGAGAAGACTGGACGTAGAGCTGTTACCCTTGCGGGGGCTCGAACCAAGATAACTTGTCATCCCTCGCCGTTGACGCCTTCCTCGACCTCGCTCGCACCATTGTTGAGCGAAGTGCTTTCTGGGCCTCTCATTCACACTCCCCCCGTTTTCATCTTTGCGGTCAGGCGATCCCGATCGTCGACACATGTTATTAATTGCTAGTTGGACTGGCGACATGCATTTTCTCTTGCCAATCGAAATGGTGACTGACTGTTTACGTTCTCAGTTGCCATTTTAATTGACAACAGAAACCACATTATAAAAGCCACGTGGTCTGCCGAGCCTTGGCTGTGTGCTCTAGAGCAAACTGCGAGCAACCAAACCGAGAGAAAGAAAAGGAAAGGGAAGAAGAAGAGGAAAAGAGAAGAGAAAGAGAGGAAAAAGAAGGAGCGGAAGAAGAGGGAGAGGAGATGGAGGAGACCATTGCAACTTGAAACGATAAATATATGGTATCAGTGTGGTTAGTTGATTCACAGACCATTGCATGTGGGAGCATACAAGGTAGGTTCCGGATATTGACAGGTTTAAGGGGGTTGAATGATGCCAAACAAGACGTATTCAGAATGATATGGATGCTGCGAATTGTAGCCGTTGAGTGAAGAAATGCTCCATTTGCAATGAGACGAGCACACTTTTAAGTATTGTCCAACGCTAAACCAGAACTAAAGTGTTGTGTAAGTTATGATATATATATGTTAGTTGTAATGTAATTTATTGGTATGTTTTATATTTTGGATATTATGGATATAGTTGAACAAATTTGATATTCTTGAGTTATAATATTTAGGTTGGACATTTGATTATGTAAATGTGTAAATGTATTTTGTTTGTGCAGGAATGGTGTGTGTGCATGTCATATTTATATTTTCATGTTGTTTGCTAACTGTTTTTTTACTTGAAATGGCAACAGAACTAAGCAACACATATAGATGAACAGATGATCTATCTAGTTGTAGCTTAGCTATGCTTAATGGCGACATGCCACAGGATAATTTCGACGATGTTGAAGGTTCACATGTCATCTTTCTAGAGTTGGTTGTTCTGACAGAAACTCTTCCAGCCCTCTCTAAATAGATAGTATCTCTTCTTATATAGGGTACCTCGTACCTGCTATGATCTGGTACTGTTTAATAAGGTTTTGAATGTAATTACAACGTTTATGGAACCCAATCGAGTTTCAGAAGGCAAAAACTACGTACTACAAGTATTGAAAGTGAATTGATTTGAACTACGCAGAACATATAGCTAATTCAGCTTGTTTCTTGTTGGCAAATAATTATAGCTACTTTATTTGTCATTACCAACAGAAAATAACTATCTGTACTCTATTGATAACTTGATGCAGATAATGATCCCTGTCAAACGCGTGGTTAGATTCCTAAAAGAGGAACAGCTCCTTCAACAACCAATAGTTGCATCATTAAGTATTACAATTTCTCTTGTACCACTGTCTTAGTAATTGCTAGAAAAATTTGTATGCTTCATTCTAGCTTTAACTGTTGCTCCATACTATGAAACAGGTTTTTGCAATCATCATTGGTGTTGTGCCATCCTCGAAGAATTTGATCCTCACGGATGACGCACCTCTGTTCTTTTTCACAGACGGCTGCCTCATTCTTGGGTATTGCCTCACTTTCAGTTTCTTCTTGCGGTATATGTCTCCTGCCAGATCCATAAACATTTTTGCTGTCTTCTCCATGGCAGGATGGATTGTTGTCTATCTAAACACACTCTTCTAGGTATTTGTCCTCCCTTTCTGCCAGACCTGTATACCATGTTAATTCTGGGTTTGCTCCAGTGCATATGATCGTAGAGTGCCCTGTCGCCTGAATTACTCTAGTTTCTAATGTTTCAGGTGAATCTTTTGCGTAGTCTGACTGCGCTGTACAGGAGGATATAGTCTGACTGCCCCGTCGGTTTTGGTTGATTAGCATCACAAGATCGAAATGCACGTTGTAAACTGCGATTTTTTATATATAAAAAAAAGTGAGCGGTTCTCAGTACATGGCGTATTTCTAGACACATAAGCATGTATCGTAGCACAGATAATTTGGATTTAATCAACTTACATAAGTACAATGAATACTACTTAGCTGCATGGAAAAAAAAACGATAATAAAAGAATCTGGTCAATTTTAATTTATGCCTGATTCACAAACATACCCTATAAAAACTCCAGGCCCAATATTCAACTGTGCCACCGGAAAGGAATGGCAGAGGCTGAAATTTTATGTGCCGAAGTGCATAGCATCAGAACATGCAGATGCGATCCACATGATAATCCAGCAGTACACATACATCTCAACCTTGTGAAGTCCTGCAGCTGTTCAACTGTCTGTTGACTCGAGTATGCGTACCTGCTGGTCAATGAGTCACAGATACAGCTTTTAGGTCTCCTTTATGACGTATCTGGTAATACTTCCCTTGCACTGACTAAAGAGATGAACTGGAGAAGTTTATTCCTGTCTTTTGAAATGAACATCAGCAACGGCCTACAGCCATGACATTTCATTCAGGTCTATAGGTTCTCTTGACCTGAGACCATTGCGTGTCTTTACAATCATCATGCTTTTATCATCTGAGCTTTGTAGTTCTCTCTCTGGTTTTTTCCGAGATACATTCTCTGGAAGATTCAACTTATCCCAGAATATCTGGCAGTCTGGAACTGTGGATGAGAACATGGCATGTAAAGGAAACATTCAGGCCTGAAAGATCATTCATGGGCTTCTTACCTGTTGTTCCTTTTCTTTCTTCCCCCAAACCTCCGCTTGAAATCTTCAGGGCCTAACAATTCTGAAGCACTTGCGTTCATCTCTTCAGAGAGCTTCTGTGCTAGTTCACACCGTCCAGCCTTCTTTAAGTTGCTGATTAGTGCACGATAGACATAAATTGAAGGTTGATGTGACTTTTTCATATGGTCAAACATTTCAAGCGCATCATCAATATGACCAGCCCGGCCAAAACTATCAATTAGTGCGGTATATGTTCTCAAATCTTGACTGATGCCTCTCTCAAGCATCTCTCTTGCGAAGCTTTTACACAGATCTAATTTTCCAAGCCTCCGCAGGCAGTTTATTACTGTATTATATGTTACAATGTCAGGAGAATGGCCAAGTTCGTCCATTAGCTTAACCTCATGAAGCATTTGATCCACCCGACCAGCTTTTCCTAGCATGTCCAGAACGGTGTTGAATGTGACGACATCCAAGCCTGTCTGGTCTTTCTTCAATTCTTCAAATATGAATAAACTTTTATCAATGTGTCCGTATTTAGCTGTGGCAAAAATAATGCGATTCACCACTGTAGGATCTCTACCATGTGTAATCTCCAAAATTTCTCTTACAAACTTGAGTATTAGTTCAGGGTCATCCAAATTCTGAAGGGCCCTCGCGACATTCATATAAGAAGTCAAATCAGGAGCAACTTTGGAAAGCAGCAAGTATCTGAATACCTTGGTGAAAAGAGTGAAGCTGTTTGCTTCACCTGTTTGCTGCAATAACATATTAAACGTGCCCAAGCCTAAATGGATCTGCTCATTGTGCAAATGCCGCAGGATCCGAACAGCATCAGGGAGGTTGCCCGATCTGCAGAGCTTCTCGAGATAAGCAGTGCATGATGAGTCATCAAAAACAGTTCTATCTGAAGAGGTAGAACAGCCCCAATTAAAAGCCTCAATAACCTCATCCTCATCACCGTCTGCTGCACTAGACCATTGGTGGCACCACACAGTCATGGCTGAACTAGCGCACCTAGCGGGGCAGTCCTCGAGGAGCAAGGCACGCGTCAAACATCTCTGGTGGCAAAATGCAGAAAGCTTATGAGATCAAGTACAAATAGAAGTGCCAGTCATGCAATAAAAGTAAAACCATATAATCCTACAATTAGAAGTGGAAATCAATCCGTGCAATCACCGCAATCCAAAAAAGAAAGAAAAATTCTCAAAGTACATCTCTAGTTCACATATAAATTTCATATCAAAAGATTCGTACATATAAATTTCCTACAATTAGTTTCTGAATTCGAACAAAAGGCTTGAACTGAGTACTTGCAATCCACTATCTTCTCAGTCATAATGATCTTGGTTCGTGCTCGGTGCTTAGTGCTCACCAATTACCATAGAACTACCATACTCAATGAACGTCCGAGCGCAGTTTGGAATTACAAACAATCTATTAACCCTCACATCATGGGCTAAGAATCATCCATGCTTGAGGCCAACAACCTTCTAGGCTTACGGAGAACTGTAATGGCCAAACAAAAAATCTCCTAGTCCTAGGCTTAATATCTGATTTGAAGGGTGGCTCTCCGCTCTCGAAGCAGTAAAACACAGCAGCGATCCCTGTAGAGTCGGGCCCGAAGTCGATCGAGTTCGCTCGTATCGGCGCCAATCAATCTTTTCTTTTGGGAGGAGGCAAAATAACAGAGAAAGCGAGAGGAGAGCAGGAGAGGTACCGGAGTGGAGAGAAGCGCGGCGGAGGAGGCGAGCGAGCGTCGGAGGAGTAGCAGCGCTGCGGCCGGGGAGAAGCGCCGCATCTTACTCTCGGCCCCCGCTCCCTACCACCCGCGTGTGCCGAGGGGCGACGGGAGGGCATCCGCGCCGGCGCCTCTGCCGACGGCGCTCTGGAGATTTGGGGGCTTTCGGGGGGTTCTGGGGCGCACAGCACGGAAGGTGTTTGCGGAAATGCTCCTGAGGGTCACGGAGGCGGCTCAGGCGGGGAGCCGAAGAAGCCGTACCGCTGGTATGGTAGGCCAGCAAATCCGCAAGGCCCGCAACGCAAGGCCAAACAAGGGAGAAGCGGCCCTTGAAAAAATTCTCAAATTTAGTATGTAAACTTAGAAAACAACTTTGGTCCACATCAAACAAACTGTTATTTAAACTCAGGACCGTTTTAGACATTTCTCGATTTAAAATAACCACTTTACTTTAAAGTTAGGCTATCAAACACTAAATCTCTTCAACCCTTTCATTCAGCGCTGCAGCTACTTAGGCTCTGTTTGGGGGCTTTAAACCAGCTTTAGATTCCGAAAAGCCAGTAAACCCCTTCAAACAATTCAATTTTTAAGCGGCTTCTAGCATAAACTAAAAACTATAGTTTTTACAACTTCTTGCTAAGAAAAATTATCTATTTGTCAAAAATCTCTTATAAAAATTTACAACCGCTTTTCAGTCTAGAAACCAAAAGGCATCTTTTAAAAAAACTACAGCTCCCACAAATAGACCCTTAGCCATGTAGCTCAGTGGAAAAGTTGATTTTCAAAAAAGCTATAGCTATATCAAACAAGCCCTATACGCGGTTTATTGCCGCGTACAGGGAAATCACATTATTGCCGTAAACTACACGATGAGTACCAGATGTAGATTTAGGTGATGATGTAGATTTATACTCATCACTTACAGCGACTACTTTATGTTTCTGCGGCATTTGGCTGCACCGAGAGGATGCAACCGCACATGAGTTGTTACGACTTACGATGTAGTTACACGCATCCCTGCATCCCGTCCATGTAATCAGCTAGCATCTTGTCCGTAGAATCAAAGGCGATTTCCGATCATCATCCTTGCACAACGAGATTAAGAGGAAACATAAGCTACCATGGGAGTTTCATCCAATTAAAATTAGGTGGTTTTTATGGTGTTACACGAAGGCCACTGCTAGAATTGTGAGCTCTCTTGTCGTAAAACTATGTGTACGCATCATCGCGATCGTATACGCTTGGGCCCACCAACAGACACCGTGGCAAAATGTCAACGAGGCCCGCCATGGCAGAAACGAGAAAAAGGCGGGAAATTGCTACGGGTGATGGATGGATGGATGGATGGTTGTGATCATCCAACGCGCGGCCTTCGTCCCCGCGGCCTCAAAACGCGGGCGCAAGTTAGCTACGAAATAGCGGCCACGACATGCCCACTGCTCCCTGCCCGTGGAATGGGAAACCATGCAGGAGCGCACCACCAAAGGTAGGAGGGCTCCATCCAAGAACGGCCACGGCACGAGCACCTCGCTATCCCTCCCGGCGATGGCGTACCGGAGGAAGCAGGGCATCCAGCGGTCGGCCACCTTCGTCGAGGACCACCGCCAGCGGTCGTCAGGCGACTCCTTGTCGCCGGCCATCGCTTCCCCCCGCGCCACCCGCTTCGCCGACGACAGCCGCCGCCCCGACCGCTCCCTGGCCGCGCAGGCCATGCTGGCATCCGCCGCGTGCGGGGACATGCTGGCCTTCGCAGCCGATCGCTTCCCCGCCACGTCGCCCCAGCGCAATGGCCAGCCGAGTGATACGACACAGGTGTGGGCTCTTTTTCCTCCTCTGTGTATCTGTTATAGAATCTCGATCCGGTGTTTCTTATCAAGAATTGCCAATGCCATCGTGTTGATCTGATAAGAGCTGTTTCAAGATACGTGATTTTCTACTGTGAAAAGCATACGGTAAATTTGTATTCATCAAATTTGTCATGAACTAGCTAAAGACAGTGTAATCTAATTCTGTCATCATGTCAGATTTGCATTCACTAGATTTGTCATGATCTGTACATGCCTCCCCTTTTTTCTATTGGAACAAATGGTTATGTTTCTAGTCCTGCAATTTGAGAAAAAAAAATGTGTAAAACAAGTTGTTGAATCCCATTCCCGAACAATCTGTTCTCAACGTTGCAGGATCCTATAACCCAGCTTTTCACATCGATGAGTGGCTCACATCATGATTGTAAGTATGAACCATCGAAAAAAGATGAGGCGAAGCATGGATTCTGGGGAGTTTTGGCACAGCAGGCCAAAGTAATGCTTGACGAGAATGGTTCCACGGAGGACGGCAGAAATCTGGCACTAGGCTCATCAGGAGGCATTCAGGTAAGAACTCTGAAATGACAGCAACAACAACAAAATGTAAAGGTTGTTGCGCACATCAAACAGTTGTTCGAACGATAAATCGACGATGCCATCTTCAGATTGTGGTTGCAAATGCGGCTGTTTTCGTGGAATCCATTTAACAGCATGCTTCCTTCGCCTGTTCAATCTAACCTATGCTTAATTTGTTCCCCAAATGCCCCATTTCAGCCATCTCAATCTCGCTGGTCCTACGACCGAGTCCGAAAGTTGGAAAACCCTACATTGCAGGAAGGATCAGAAGGGGGGAAACGAGACATTGGAGGAAAGATCAGGAATGTCCTTGAAGTAAGCCCTTAATTTCAGAGTGAATTAAGCATAGATTGTTCAGTCCTCCTCAGCATTCAGAGGTTGATGAATGCATGTGATCGTGGTTTGCAGGAGGGTCTGACAACAATGACCGAGAACAGAACGGGCGCCGAGGTCCTCCATGCCCGGAAGCTGCAGATCAGAAGGAAGGCTTGCAGCATGGACCTTCGGAACACCGATCTAAGCTTTGCCAGTCCAGACATGTCGCCGATGCTAAATGATTTGGATTCTCCCCGAATCAAGGCTTCTCGCGACGTAAGGTGCCTCCTTTTTTTGTGTTAATTAGAGTGCCGCTAGTTTTGAGCTGTTGCAATGCAACAACATTAATTAGCAACGCGATCCCGGGGGGATTTTCTCTATTCCCGTAAACAAAAATCCACATTGTTTTTTGCAAAACTGTAAATGCAAATAGCCAAGTACTTACTGAACATATGAATGATAGAGAAGGATCAGGGAGAAGAAAACTCTGCTCTTTTTTTGCTATTGTCGTCGTTGTTGTTCATGAAACGGTTCCTCCTGTCGATGAAAGAACTTCTTTCCACTATGGTCTGCGCCCCCTCTCAGGTAGCGAACGCCATGGCCGCCAAGGTGAAGCTGCTCCAACGGGAGCTGAAGACGCTGAAGGCCGACCTGGCCTTCTCCAAGGAGCGGAGCGCGCAGCTGGAGGAGGAGAACCGGCTGCACCGGGACGGCAACCACGACGCCGACGAGGACTTGGTAACTAACCACCCCACATCCATCTCCGTCGATCCCTCCTTGCAGGAACCATCTTCTCTCTGCATGATAGCTCCCTGCTAAAGGTGAGCGATAGACGATGATGTCTGCAACTGCATATATGACACGGTTGCTGCATGCGCGTGCGCTTCGTTAGATACGGCGGCAGCTGGAGACTTTGCTCGCGGAGAAGGGGCGGCTGGCGCACGAGAACACGGTGTACGCCAGGGAGAACCGGTTCCTCCGGGAGATCGTCGAGTTCCACCAGCTCAATATGCAGGACGTGTTCAACCTCGACGAGGACATCGAAGAAGAAGACGAGGACATCGAGGAAGAAGACGAGGAGGACGCTGAAACCGGTCGGCCGTACGATGATCTCCGGACGCTCTCGCCGTCCCGCGGCCAGGTCCAGGAAGCGGCGGAGCACGCACAGCCCAACCCGGGCACTGCACCCCAGTCGCCCTCTCATCACGCCGGCAAGGCGCGGATGTCGACGACAAACAGCGGCGCCATTGACGGCGCCGAGTCACCCATGCGCCGGAGCTTCAAGGGTGACTATGGTTTACCAGAGACGGCGCTCATGCGCCGGAGCTTGAAGGGTAATAATGGTTCACCAGAGACGACGCCCAAGCGCCGGAGCTTCAATGATGACAATGGTTCACCAGACGCGACGCCCATGCGCCGGAGCTTCAAGGATGATGTCGGCTCACCAGAGGCATCGCCCATGCGCCGGAGTTCCAAGGATGATAATGGTTCACCAGACACGACGAAGGTTGATTGACGAAAGGCCTTTAGGTTTTGCTGAAACAACGGTGTATGCATGTAGAGAAGAATACCTTTTGTATGTTGTTTTGTCCAATGTAATTCCTAGTTCCTCTGATCATATATGGTGGAAAATAAAGCAACGCTTGATTTGAGCAACACATCCACGGACTACGCCCCACATAAAATTCGGATTCTTTAGGTGAGCCTACAACCAGTGTCCATTGATTCAGCATTTTTAGAAGGAAACTGCTAGCAAAAGCATAATTGATTCTTCGAATTAGAATTTCGCAATTTTATCGTCAGATTGTTCCATTCAGAGTTAAATCATCCGTAAGTACAAGCTATTGCTACTCTTATTCTGATCATAACAATTGCACCAAAGCATGCAGTCTGAACTCTGAACCGCACCAACGGTTACATACGGGCATACATATAAAAAAAGCCATCACAACAACAACAAACAACATTTTCTTTATGAATCAGCTCCGGGGGTTGAAATTGGATAGTTACACAATTCACAAAGCAAACCAACCTTGTTTGATTAAACATTTCAGATACAGATTATTCATCCAATGTTCGGAATTTGTCAACAAAAACATAAGCCCTGGTTTCCATTATACAAGGAAACTAAACAGCAGTAGTTCTGGGCCTCTGAAAGAGCTTCGTCAGCATCCAAGAAAGATCAATGCTGATCAATATCCTACAAAAACATGCAAAACAGTTTCAGCAGGTTTATATTACAATGACGACAGAGTAAACAAGCATATGCAGTTAGCATCATCCCAATAATACATTAAAGGACAAAAAAAAACATGTTGATGCCAAAGGATAACATATGTGCACACACTTCACAGATTTAGTGCTAGCCATAGATAAGTTAATGCAAAACTACAAGCCACACTTCACAGATTCTGTTTCCAGAAAATTCAAATGGAAAGTTTTCCTTAAGAGATATTTCTTCCAGTAGCAAACGAATACAATAGGAGAGTTTCCCAACATATTCTGCCAACTCAAAAGTAGTGTCCCACTCTCACCCATTCTAATTAGAAGCAATGTATACAATAGGAAATTACAAGAGAGATTGAACAAGAACTTGATTAGTTGATTTACAGGAGTTACAGGACCATAGAGATGCAAGGAAAAAGGGGCTGAACACTATCAGTTGACAGGAACTATTGGATTCAGCAATTTCCCTTCTCCATTCTGGTTATTACTTGATTAGTTGATTTACAGCACATGTATACAATAAGAGACTACAAGGAGAGAGATTAAATAGCAATGTAACTCACAGCTGCACAGGCATAAAAGGGAATAAGGACTAATTGTCCGTTGAAGGTAATTTGGCAACACAAATCTTGGAGCTAGCAGTGTGATCACAATATCAGTAGTACATCTACATCAAAATGAAAGAAGAAGAAAAATGTTCCACTGAAGCTTTCGAAAACAGGATTTTCAACGATATTATTCAAATTGGCGACAAAGTGGTAACATACATCATAGAATTATCATCACTGCTGGTGTTATTCATGAATTGAATTATCATCACTGCTGGTGTCAATTCTATTGAGGTCAACCACAGAAGATAGAATTGGACAATCACAAGATGACAAAAGACAAAAAAAGGAGAATATAACATGATGACCATGTTGCAAGTCTCTAATTGATGTGCAAGAGATCATGGTTTTTCTGGAGACTGAAGTGGTGGGGGGGCTAGAGTATCTAACTACAGTTGTCTAGATCAGCATTATTAAAAAGATAGAAAAAGCAAAATGGTGGAACAGAACTAGCTCAGGGTTGTTCATTACAGTGACCAAATAACAAAACTAGAGGAAGCTCTGCCGACCCTAGAGCATCAATTCCCCACTCCAAAAACCCAATTAGATGATATTTTCCCAAGCGTGTAAGAGAAAGATGTGCTCTACATCCTCCCAATTTTACACTAGCCCTACAATCATGCAATGCAAGAACCCCAGCTGTAGCATCACTTCAGCAGAGAAGTAGCAACTGCCAGTGATAACAACCAACCGGACCAAAATCTACCGCATTGCAATCCAATTCAGTCAAGCATCACAAGGTCTCCAGCAAGCTGCAAAATACTAACAATTAACCATGACAACCCCGCTGTGGAAATCCCCAAGAGGAATGTGCAAATTTCCCCCCCAAATCGAGCCCAAACCCTAGAATCCCGCATCGCACCACCAATCTCACACAAAGCCAAGCACCTGAAAACCCAAGAGAGGCCACCGCAGCAGCCCTAGCGAGCAGATGCCGGCAGCATGGGATCAGATCCGCACCTAGTTGCCGGAGGACTGGCCGATGAGCTTCTTGTCGCGGCGCTCCATGGCGACGTCCCACATGTCGTTCCCGATGTGCTTCGGCTGCAACCCAACCGAGACCAAAAAAACCACACGATCTCAAGCGAGCGCCTCAGCACGGGAGATTCGGATCGGGAGGAGAGAGAAAGGAGAACGAAGGAGCGGTACCCTGCCGTGCGCGGCCTTGTGGATGAAGTACTGGGCGTTGCCCATGATGCAGAGCATGCCGCCGATGATGCCCAGCGGCAGGATCGCCTCCAGCCAGTGCAGCCGCGCCATCGGGAGCCGGACAGGGGTGACGACGAACGGACGGATCGGCGGCGGCGAGATTTCCGAGCCTTCGCGAGCTATCCAGCGTTCCAGCGGCGGTTGGGGCCTGGGTCGCGTAGGCGGAGGCGAGCGGCTGGTTCTGGACAGAAAGACACTGGGCCGGGCGTACCTTGTTCGGGGCCCGAAATTTGCTCCGGAAAGGGATCGCTTAGAATACTCGAGATCCAAATTCTGCGTGGATCCTAACCGTCCGTCCCGAATCGGGTGGCCCAGACCGTACAGAAGTCCCCTTTGGCTATCATTTCTATGGCTCCACTGCCGGATAGCTCATATGGATTGAGGCCCATTATTATGTTACGATTATTTGGGCCTGATTTGCTCAGCGTGGGTTGGCCCGTATTTGGGACACCCGTTCGAGTCCGATCGGGTGAAAGAATATCTTCGATGTGCTAAGCGATATAGCGTCTCTCACAGAAAAAATTACAGCTTGAGTACAGGAGATACGGTCAGAATTGCCGATGATGCCCAGCCATGTCAGCTGATTACAGAAAAATTACCGGACCAACGTGATGGGTGGATGCGATTTATTACCATAAAAGATAAACAAGCATGATCATGGAAAAGAGGCAGTAGCTCACGGTAGCTTAGCCAGAGAAACAGAGCTTCACTTCTCTTTTCAGGCCTGAAAAGCAAATGCTACGTACAAGACGCCCTTGCATCTGCAAGTCAACAGATTAGCTCAAGTTGCACGAAGACAATGTCGCCCCCGAACTAAACTTTTTTTTTTTAAATTTGGCTTGTGCGAACAAATTTGTAAAACTAACTTTATCTCCTACCGCGAAACAAAAATAGGTGATAAGTGTCACCTGTCGCGTACCTGTACCGTGGCGAGACGCTAGCAGTGGACTCTAACCGGTATGCTGAGCTCTCCTTGCTCGGCAGTGCATTTAATGACCTACCGAGCTACTCTTGCTTTGTATCAGCACGTTGCTTCATTAATCACTAAAATAATCAATTATTTACTTAAATAATCACTTAATTAATCGATAATCTACTCCAATTGATCATGTATTTAATTAATCACTCCCTTAATTGATCAGTGTGCTAGCCAACCAAGGCATAGTTGCTCGGCAAGCTCAGCAGCTTGGCTATCGTGGCCATAACGAGGTGCTATGATATGAAAGCACAAGGTGATAAGTGCCATCTACAATTGCTTTTCCAGTTAGGACAGAGCTAGTTTTACAAATGTATTCATACAAAATCAGATTTTAAAAATATCGAAACCAAAAAAAGCGTAGGCTACAAATTGCGAACATTGTGTTTATCTAGCCTCCTGTAGTTTATTATTTGCAGGTCTAAACCTCTACGAAATCATTTATAAAAATAGCCTCCTAGTCTACCGTATTCAAGGAGCACGGAAGCTAACCGGCATGATAGCAGGACGGGCTAGGGCCCGTGGGCAGGTGCTAGCACGAGTATGAACGGGAAGCCTCCACGGTGGGTCGTGCTCTACTCCCGTGGTTGGCCAAACTTCTGGCGAGCTGACTAGACTTGAAGATCGAAAACGTACATGCCAGTTCAGTAAAAAAATTCACAAGTTGCATACCGGGACGAGGTCACCAAACCCGGACGGGAGGTTGGAACGTGTTTTCCAACGCAGGCAGAGAGACGGGATCCGGTGGGTGACAAGGGCTCCTGCATTTGTGCTAAAAGCCCCCAAAATGTTGCCACTTCACACGAAGCGAGAGCATGGAAGAGCTGGAACAAAACAAAGCGGGGATGGAGATGGAGCTTTTGTCTTTGGGTCAGGAGCCCTCTCTTTTTCCCCGGCTGTGACTACAAGGAGCCCTTGTCACCCTCTGGTCTGGGCCGCTGGGGATTTTCTAACTCCTCCTCTGCTACCCTCCGGCCTCCGCAGGTCAAAATTCACTGTAAGCATAGACTTAAAACTTATTCAATTTTAAAAAATTAATGCTATGTAACTATATATATACACTTTTATTAAATGATATATTACAACTACTTACCATTTTTACCGTATTAAAGTAGAAGCACATAGCGAAAAGATTCTTTTGATCTCTACAATGAACTCATATTATAATACAACGTTTTCCAAAAATAAAGCCTTATGCTGCGGAGCAGAGGGAGTAGTTTATCTCGCGATGGTACGAGGGCCGGCTGACTGACTGGTATGCCAGTTAAAAACAAGGGGACGCTGTTGATTGCCCTAGCTCATGGGGCTACTTCACAATTTCACTTTCACATACCTGTTGAAAAAACACTCCGTGCCTGCAGAATTTCTGAGTTTCCCCTCACAAATACTGCACTGTGACCGCACAGTGAGCTCAGCAGCGTATCTTTCTTGCAGATTTCAGCAGCAAGAGGTACCGAACAAGTTAGGCGCACTCTCTCTCTCTGTTTTTTTTTTTGGCTACTACGATTACTACTGGTCTACTACCTTTCGTGCCTGGCCAGCACCTGCCTCCCAACTCGTGTACTCGCCCTAGAACTGGCAGAGCATCCTATGCCTTTGATCTGCATACCCATCTCTCCACCAAGCTCGCCTGCGGAAAGGCGATGGCGCGAGCACGTGTAGATGACAACAATCACACTCGAACGTGCATGCAATGGCGCTTTAAAAAACTGCTCAAGTCCTGGGATCCATGGCTCCATGTGCATGTCCCCTGTTTCCGATGTACGGTCGCCATTTTTAGAATCCGCCAGCACGTAGACGAAGGGGGGTGGCGTTTGTCATGGCGTTTCGTCGGTTGCCACGCACGTGTCGGCCGATGCGGTTCTGGGATTCTCCTTGCCTCCTCCGGCGATTAACAGCTCTGGGAAAAAAAAACAGAAAGAATAACTTTACCAAATCTGAGCTTTTTTTAGCGTCATCGTACCTTTTTTCTGCAAATTTAGCCACGTACGAATGTAATTACAAAAATAGCCTCTTTATTCATTGTAAAAGTGCTAGTAGATGATATGTGTGACTTATCGCTCTCGTGTACCACGGTAGCGGCCTAAAATCATGGGCTACACCTTTCATAATTGGGCGGCTTTGCAGCATTTGTAGTCACTTCTGCGGTCAGAAAGATAACTATTTTTATAATTGTGTTTGTATATGGGCTAGATTTATAAAAAAACACACACAAGGGGTTAGGAAAAAATTCCTTTCAAGATTTACCTATCTGCTTTTCCCATTGAATCCAATGTTTCTCAGTCACAAAGTAAAGTTTCTATGCATCACTCTTTTAATACAAGTTTCATAAATCTTGAAACAAACGAATAGATTAGTAATCACACCATTTACCTTCTATTCATATTTTAACATTTAGACAGCTTTTAAATAGCGATGTATAGAAACACATTCCTTTGTTTCTTCCTGAACAAAACACGTGTGTCGCTAACAAGTGGGCTTTTAGTTATTAGTCCCGTGTTGCATAACATTTCTGGGCTTGCACAATTTTACTATTTTGTTGGCTAATTTTCCTTACGAATAATACGGTATGATCTACACGCTTAATTTGTTATTTCACTGAAGATAATGGTGATCTAGGTTACGATTGTGGTCTTAAATTTACCGTTTCTTTTATCTTTTGTTCGCGAATAGCAGGTAGCTAGCAATGAAACATCAAGGACGGTACAGCTGTACAGGTACTCTGTGCCATAGTCATTTGATGAAGAAGCACCATCCACCAAACGAAATCACAATCCGAAAAGGATGGCGTTCATAACACGAGCCACACGAGGACATAAAATTGCACGTGCCAAATGAAAACTGCGATGGATTTATTTGTCTCCTTGGTAGTATTCCCCTTACAATTGAAAAGATCAGTGAGCCTACCAAGGTCAAGATCGGTGCTGTTTATCTCGTATTTTGCATGTAACACAGATTAAGTTCTAGCATAAGCACCACCGTGTGTTCATGTGATAAGTTCAGCGGTAAAGAGTCCAGAATCAATCAATATAACTTACGATCCTCGGTGATGTATGGTTGGGAAGCCAAGACATGGATACGTATTTTTTAAAATATATATTTTTAGTTTTAAAATGTTTATTTTTCCCATAAAAGAAGTCTACAGTATTTTTTGTTTTTGAAGAATTTTTTTTTTCTTTTTAAGATTTTCTTTCTGTTTTAACATTAACAGACTGGCAACGTGCGGGATTATTGAGTTGCATGCACCAACCAGTTCACCTAAAAACTTAAGTTCGATGAGGAAAGATGGGCAATTCACTTATACTTCAACACTCCTCACGCAGTGCGCTCCTCGCACTGGGGCGTGGAATAGAAGTGGATTGCAATTTTTGTTTTAATTAAGTCAACCGGTCTTGAACTCGAGACCTCTTAGCTCGATACTATATTGAGTTGCATGCACCAAATTCATCCAAAAACTTAAACGATGAGAAAAGATGGGCGATTCAAACACTTATAACAAGTGATTGATGAGGGGCTCGATGAGCAATTCACTTATACTTCACCCATGCATGATGAGCCGTATAAGCCCCACGCTCCACCAGTTTATGTACGTATCTGCCTAAGTTAATCTTTTTTTTCCTTGGTGGACCAATAAAAATCTAAATGCCACCAATTAAGGATCTATCTGTTTTTAACGTGGATTTTAGATTCTGATCCTAAAAACTGAGCTTGTCCGATTCTATTAATTTTTATAATCTAACCTACTTATATACACTAGAATCCACAATCAACTTAATATGTACTTGTGTAGATTGTTAGCGATACAAATATAAGAATACCACGTAAAGTTTAAAGTAATTACTCACCAAATGCTATCTAGAATGTAGAATTCAGAATCAGCTTACTACATTTAAAGAATCCAAAACAAAACAAACAGGCCTTAATTGCTACTCAATTGTTTGCTGGCCATGTGCGATTATGGACCAGTTTCCATCGGACTACACGCGACATTTTCTTGCTAGCTTGTTACGTGCAGTACTGTTATTTTGGATTTTTGCCACATAGCAGGAAGGCAATTGGATCGAACTTTTCCAGGCAAATGAAGTACTCGAGTAGTTGAACTTATCTCCTAAAGCTAGTAGTTCTCACGAGAAAACATTATCTTTAATAGTTATCCTCCGAATCATAGAACCGCGTAACTCTACATAGTAAAATTAGATTTGACTAAAACAAAAACAAAAAATGTGACTTTCGCGAGCCATGATCGCTAAAGAACTTCAGATCTCGACTATCAGGTGTGACATGAATACGTCTTTACTCTCTTGGAATCTTCTACTCTAGTACGAGACTATGGTTTGTTTAGTACGATGCAAACATGTCTCTTGCTATATATCATCAACTTTATTAATACGAGGCCATCCTATGTATCTCGATTAACAGTGTGACGCAAACATATTTCTAGTTATTGACTATCAAAATGTAACTTGCAGGTTACTGCCACTGGGCCTTTCTAACAGTATCGCGATGTCGACGTCAAGTCATCAATATGTCGATAACGTGTAGGATAATTGCACCATTTATATTTTCCTTACATAAAAATTGTAAGATAAGCTATAGCTGGCAAAAATAATTATGGGTCTAGCATGTGGCGGAAAATCTTTTTGCTCCTTTTTGAAAAAAAAACATGTTATCTTTTTTCCCAGTGAAATAAATCCTGTTATAACCTGACCAATACGAAAATGTTGTTGCATTTCCAATTTAGAACAAAACATTATAGATGCATACAACTAGAAAAATCCCAAATTTATGCATTGCCCCCTTTTGGATCGTGATCACCTCCAATTGCCACTACGACTGCAGATGACTCTGTCCATTCGTTTTCTCAATAAACAGCTTAAATATTTTTGCAATAACGTCTCTGCTACAGTATAAAAGTACCATAAACAATGCAAGACAAACATAAACCCGATCTAGATTTGATGCCCGGCAAGTGGACCGATCCCCTTGTAACACATCACGTCACAGCATGTTATGTTTCTAGAATACCATTTACAATTACTGACATATATATAGTAAAATGGCAATGCAGAACATGGTAAGGAGCAGGGTTAACAAAATCATTTTGCATTGAGAAATCGAGACCCTGCTGGTACAACGCCAAAAAGCGAAGGATTTTGAAATCAAATGTTTTGGGAAATAATTCAAAAAAAGTCAAAATTGAGGTTTTCTTGAAAATTGGTTGATGAATTGAATTTTTATTGCGGCCGATTTTTTGAGCGATTTTGTAGATTTTCATCGATTTTCGATCAGTTTACGTGATATAAATTTTTTTAAAATGTTTTAATTTGATCAGTTTACCGATCGATTTAAAATTTTGAACCGGTACGATATAGTCGATTTTGTCGACCGAGGTTGCTGCGTATCTTGCAGTTACCCCTGGGTGTCAGGGTGGCTTATAAACCCCTACTACGATACGAGGGCAAGACGAACAAACAGAAAGGGTTGCGCGGCGTCTGCGTCTGCGCCCATCCGACGTCGTGCTCGGCGCAGGGTTTTGCCGGGATTTTCCTGAAAAAGGCTATTGCCACCGGCCCACCGTACCAAGAAAAGAAAATAATACAAGGCGAAAACACACACAAACACCTCTCGGCTCTCTCCCTCCTCCTCTTTCCTCCCGATTGGTGCCTGAGCCCAATCCGACCCGGCCGCCGTCACCATGGACGACCTGCACGGTACGGACGCCTGCTTCTCCCCCGGGAGGGCCATGTCGCCGCAGGTGAGGCTCCCTGCTGGGCCGCCGGACGTAGGCCGGTAAGATGAGACCGCTGAGATTGGGTTTTGTTTCTTGGGAAGCGAAAAGCTTGGTTCTTTCGTGTGTTCTTGGATGGACGGCCGTCTGAATTGCACCTTTGCTTTTTCGTGTGTGTCTGGGTCGGATTGGATGGCGCGCGGCTGGATTGCGGTGGCGCAGCCAGTACTTGGCGGAGTTGTTGCAGGAGCACCAGAAGCTGGGGCCGTTCATGCAGGTGCTCCCAATATGCAGCAGGCTGTTGAGTCAAGGTGAGAGGTTTGATCCGGTTCTTAGCCTCCATTGTTCTGTTTCTTGATTGGACAGCATTATTGTATTAGATCGGAATTTGTCTTTGCTGATTCACGGTGGCCTAATTCCTCCTCTCACTTGTCTTTGGTTTATGCAAACTTTGCTCGGTGACTATGTGTCTGTTTAGGGCGGTGCAATCCTTTTTGTGTCAATAGGTCTTGAAAGGATGTAGCTTGTTATTGAGAAATAAGAGGTCTTGAAAGTTTTCCATGTTCTTATGTTAATGGTGTGTGCTAATGTTTGCTTTTGCACACATGCTACCAGAGATAATGCGGGTATCGGGCATGCTTCGCCAACATGGTGTTGGGGACTTTGAGAGGTTGCCGGTCGCAAGTCTAAACCAGATGCATCCACCGTCCCCCATGCCCAACTTTTGTGGAAACGGTTTTGGTCCCTGGAGTGGGATGCATCCAGAGGTAATTGCGTTAGTTATCTGACATGAGGATGCTACTATATTCAGTCATCTATCGTGTTTGATCACTTGCAAGCATCAGCTGTTAAGCCTTTATGCAAAAAAGAATGCTATGTAAGGTAAGTTGCACTAGACATTATTGAAAGTGTGATGTTGGCAAGGAAGGAAACACAGAAATACAATAATGATGGCGGGTTAAGAGCCATTCCATATTAATACGCTGTCCTTATCAAGTTTATCCATCAAGCCCCTCTTGAAATAAAAGTGACTTTCAAAGAGTACTATCTACGCCCTTTCGAAAAAAGACTCCTATGTACATATTCTAACAGTTCCAAGTGGTATTATCATCGGATTCTTTTGGAGTCTTGTACCGTTAGATGATCAGCTTCTCCGCTACCTCTTTTAACCCAAATACTTGAATAAATAATCACCACAGGTACCTTCAGAACATATTATCAATGTAAGATATGTATCGATGTTTATACTCTCATGCTCCATCAATTTTCATCCCATACACAGCTTCGAAAATGAGCATACCTTTTCATATAAAAGAGCTGCACAATTGCATATATGTTCCATTCATTATAGAGAAAAAGTTGTGTAAAAGTAATTTACACCTAAAGTAGGAAAGACATAATGCTATAACTTAGAAGATGAGTGCCACCAAATTCTCTGGTGTAGAGACACAAAACTACCTTGAAAATGAAAGGAGTTTGTCATACACCAACAATTCAATATTTTAGCACTTTCACTTCTGATGTTCTCTTTTTTTTTCTCACTATTTCATTATTGATTGAACCTATCATCCTTTCTGGAAAAGGAAAATAAGTGTTGGTTTAAGAAAGACACACAAAGATCCTTTTCCACATTCATCTAATGTTCCAAACCACTACGACCACCATTGGTTCATATCTTATTGGTCTTGTTTCTTCCATCATGCTCCTAATAGCAGATCACCATCAGTCCAAGCTCTGATCTGAACCTGTAAGATTACCCTACAACACTTGCAGCACTCAGCAATGCCTTTACATGTGTCAACAACAAAATTAGTGCATCGTAGCAACAGATGTGCTGATGTTTTGCTCCTGGTAATACATGTGTCAAGTGGAACTGTGGGAAGATCTGGCCAACCCAGTCTTTCTAAATTGTCTGCAGTACATGCTTTCCTTGTATAGGCAACCAAGCAAAGAACTTCTCCTACATTGGCAACCATATTGTCCAAATCACCTATACCCTCTTGAGTTGTTTGCTTGCCATGAAGAGAGAGCTCAGAGCTGTAAGCTGAGTTGGTTGAGAATCGCCAACTCAATTTTCCATTCCATGTGGTATTATTATAATATTATCTTCCATTTCTGGGTTCACCTTAGTTTGTAAGAAATGCTTGAAAATAAGTTGCAATACATTCAAACAGATACAACTGCTTTTTTTTCGTTTCATGTGTTGTCCTCTGCTATTCAAATTATTGACGTTTAACTGATTGGTGAATTTCGATAAAGATTTGGCAAATTCTGTGACTTTCTCTTAAAGTTCTTAAGGCATTATGTAATGAGTATGTGTAACTATTTTTATATTGAAGGATGTGATGCCGTACTTATAAACAAGATCTATTCTTGACATTCTGATATTTGTGAATTTGATAATTGCAAAGAAATAAGTAGATATCCCTATAACAAGTTAAATATTGTCTCAGCATATTTTCAGAGTAAAGTTTATGAATTGAGGGTACATATCCTTGCTACTGAAGGCTTAAAAAGAAAACCATGCTCACTTGTTGCTCCTAGTTTAGAATTCATATTACGCGCTTCCACAAAGAGGTAATATCTTTCATTATATTTTCATTTAATAAGAGCTAGCAACTACACAATCCATTTGTTCTTCCTTAATGAGAGCTGAAATGTGGACATTTGGAGCATTCATTTTGAAGAAAGAGAAACATCGATGCTTAGGATTTTAGATGTAAATGAAATCATGGAGATACTTAGAAAGCATTAGGAAATCTGAAGGAACATTCTTGTTCAGCACTACACTCTCGCCCATTCCTTATTTTTTCCATATTATCTCCTACGAAGTACAGTACCTTATCATTCTATTATTGATCAGAGAGTAGGTTTTTCTCAAGAACCTGCGGGTTGGCAAGGAGCAGCACAAAGCCCCTCTTCTTATATTGTGAAGAAGATCTTGCGGTTGGAAATACCAACAGATAGTTACCCTAATGTATGTTCTTATTTTTCGTATTTGTAATGGTTACTGGTATAGAATCATTATTGACTCTGCTTGCTGTACTTCATTCAGTTCAATTTTATTGGTCGTCTTCTTGGACCAAGGGGAAACTCGTTGAAGAGGATTGAAGCATCTACAGGTTGTCGTGTTTTCATCAGAGGGAAGGGCTCAATTAAGGATCCTGGCAAGGTAAACCCTTTTTCTTGTGGAAGGAATTAGGCAGATATCTTAGATATAGCTGTGTGTCCATATCTTACATCGTCAATTGTTAGTTATATTTGTGCAATAGGCAGCGGGCACTATTCTTCTTAATGTGTTCGGTGAGCCTGCAATGCTCACATGCTGTTCTTTTCGTTTCATAAAGGAGGAGCAACTCAAGGGAAGGCCTGGGTATGAGCACTTGGATGATCCCTTGCATATCTTGATTGAAGCTGAGTTACCTGCCAATGTCATTGATGCAAGACTTGCAAAAGCACAAGAAATCCTAGAAGAGTTGTTGAAACCAGTGGTATGCATATTTGTCTCGTCTCAACCCTCTTATCTTCCTTTCCATTCATTATTCTGCGACCATTGAACAATGTAACAAGTTGGAACATCCAAACGTGGCAACAAAAGAGCTTCGCATGTAGTGTCTTTACCCTATCATCCTCCCTAATCCAGACACGAGTCCTTGAGATATTAACGTTTGTGATAATGAAGTAGTAAACTGAGCCTTACCTTAATCGCACCTTTTTCCCACCTTCATTTTTACAAGTTTTACCTATCCCAGCTGTTATGTTGTAACGTGTTTGTTCTAGTGCACTACTAAGTACTGACCTGCTAGAACTAGCGCAATTCTTTTTGCTAGCACAGTATAATAATTGAAAGCAATGAACTGTGTTCTTTAGAAAAGCATGCACAATCAACTTCTTGCCCTTCTCTTTCTAAATCCTATTTCTTTCATTTTTTGCTGTATAGGATGAATCTCAAGACTACTTCAAGAGACAGCAACTCCGAGAACTTGCTATGTTGAACTCACCACTCCGGGAGGAAAGTCCGCACCCAGGTGGTGCTTCTCCCTTCAGCAATGGTGGCATGAAACGAATGAAACAATGACTGCAGAGGCTTGTTCCTCCTCCTTGACCCTCCAGAAACTCCGACCAATCCATGCCTTCACATGTTAATTTTTCATGAGCAAGCTTTCATGATGGTGTTGGCATCGTGCGATATCTGTTACTACTAGAATTTTGATCTCCCGTGTGACATTAACTTGTGACTGAGATGATCGATGAGTAGCAAATCCTCCCTCCTCTATGGCTGTATAATTATAATATTTGATTTATTTGTTGCTGGTAGTGCTGAGATATGGTAGTGTGCAGAGTTCTAAGTTACTGTGAGCTAGAGTGCCGGGAGGACTTATCTGACTTTGGTGACTTGTCTCTTGTCTGTGCTACATATTGCGAGTTGTTACCAAGGAGTTTTACCAAGATGAAATACTCTAAATCTTGCCTCGATAGACAAGTCCTATATGGTGTTGTTTATTGCTACTAATTTCAGGATACACACTGCAAGCAAAATCTTACCTGTAGTTGATGCTTTTCTGCAAGCCTTTTTTGTAGCAGAGCTGAAAAAAATCTTGTAGGCAGGAAGACTTCACTTTACCGATAAGAGCATATTTTTTTTTAGATAAAGGGAAGAATCCCGGTCTCTGCATAATGCATACGACCAAATTACAAAGTTTCAGCTATCAAGCTACTCTCCAATAAAAGGACAAAAGATAACTTAAAGAAATATCTAATACAAAGTCTATTATTATTTCGCCATCCATTCTTAGCAAATATTTGTAATGCGACGACTTCCAGAGCGCTACACGCCAATCGGACGGTCCCCCTGTAGTTCTCATGCTGCAACTGTGCCTAGAAGCGCAACCAATATGTCCTCCTAAAGACAGCTTGCAGACAAGAAGTATAATGCTTGTTTTTAAAGAGTAAATCATTGCGTGTGCACCAAATAGCCCATAAGAGAGCTGCAACCTCCGCAAAAATCAATCTTTTCTCCAGCTTTTCAAAGTCTGCTAACCAATGTCCAAACATATTCGAAATAGATCTTGGGGACGATTTGAATAATTCTCCAAATATTTTTAGCATGCTGGCAATCAAGGAACAAGTGTTTGATTATTTCATTACTGTTACAAAAGTAACACTTATAACTCCCAGTCCAATTCCTTTTAGCAAGGTTATCTTTTGTTAAGATCACCCCTTGCTGAACATACTAAAGGAAAATCTTAATTTTCAAAGAAACCTTAAGTTTCCAAACGAAATTACTATTGAACGGAGTACCATGGTTCATTAGATAAATATACAAAGACCGAATTGAGAATAGACCGTGCCTATGTAGATCCCAGGTGAAAGTGTCCCGTATATTTGTGAGCTAAACACTAGCGACTTTTGCTACTAGGTTATGCCACAATGTCAATTTATCCATATACAACGCTATAGACAGCTGTTGTCCATAGTATTCCTCTATGATATATGTATACAGCACTGAAAGCACCCTTTATAATGGTAATGATTTATCTTTTTAGTTGTCTATATAGAACCCCGTAATTACATGAAAATTTACTGATCAACACTAAATTATATATTTGTGGTCTATTGTGTTGCTTGTTTGCAGTATTAAAAAAAACATTCAGGAAGTAGTACCATTAACCAGTTAATTAGTATAACATGAACTAGTTACACAAGTAACCATAAACAACAGGAAATGTATACCTTATATTATACTAGGAGGAATTGGTGTCCTCTCATCCGTGCCATCTCAGCCCCTCTCACGAAAAGGCTCTTTGAAAAATTTGAAATTGCGTTTAGATCTTTCTATCGGTTTTTTGAAAAAAAACCATATATTTGCCGACGGGGCCTAGCGACCCATTTTTTTTAAAAAACCCAAATTGCGGGAAAAACGAAATTACATTTAGGTCCCTCCCGGTTTTCTCAAAAAAATCCCGCAGACTTGCCGACGACTCCTAGCAGCCTATTTTATTAGAAAAACAAGAAAACCAAAATTATACAACTTTTTTCAGAAACATCTGTGGGGCAACAGATTCGCTGACGGTTTATAGTATTCCACATATTCGTCGATAGGTCCTAGCGACCCATTTTCTTTAAAAAAAACAAGAAAACCAAAATTACGGAAAAAACGAGCAATCTATGGATTCGCCGACGGCTCCTAGCAGGCCGTTTTTAAAAAAAAAAAGAGAAAAAAAATAAAATTATGCGGTTTTTTCTAGAAATATCGTTGGGCTAAATTTTACGCGGCGCAGCGTCACACGACTGAAATTCCCAGCTTCGCACTGCGTCACGCAATGAAATCCCGTAAGATGCAGCTAGCGCGTAACACTGTCTAGTATATATAATAATGTGACGGTGTTACCGCATGAATCAATGAATCATAGAGATAGAGACATGCACTAGTGTATTGCTTGATGTAACGTGTTTGCCCAAGCTTAATTGTTCGGCCGGCGGAGAAATTCTTTTCATGCGCATATGAGGAGAGGAGATGGGGTGCCAGTTTCAGGGAGGCCCGCTGGTTTGGGTAGAGCGCGCGCACGAGATCGATACCCAAGCTCACAAAATGAGTTATGTACGAACGAGTTCGATACAACGCACAAACGGTTAGGGCTGCCAAAAAAGCTGGTCGGTCTTCGAATCAAAACCGCTTCGATTACGCTAGTTAATATGTTTAAAATTAAAATGGATTTATTTTAAGTGAAAAATGTTAACAAGGCTCGGTTCGTTAACTCGAATTTTAAATAACAATTTAAATGATAAATAAAATAATTTTATGTTAAACTATATTAATTTTGAAAAAAACTAGATACCAGCTCGTTAAGCTTAATAACTAGCTCTGAAAACAGTCGATAATTCCTTTTTCTTTTCTTGCGCTTGAGGTTGTCTGTTTTTGAAAGAATGACTTCTCCTCCTCTCCTCTCTCTATCTTTTTGAGTATCTCATAAAAAATCCTATGTGTCAGCTGACTGTAGACTGTGTATATACCCTAAACAGTCTGCAATTTTTTGAGGACACTAATGTGAAATTATGGAACTCATCCTGCAATCCATCGTGTCCAGTGATTGCTACGAAATTGCTATGTGGTCGTTTTGTGTTTAGTAATTGCTAGGAAATTACACCTTGTGCAGCACATGTTCCTTGGTGGTTGCCACCTGTCAGCTAGTACCATTGCTAGACCAGGCAAGAGCTTCAAAGTTCAGAGGCAGGTACCATTGCAAGACCTTGTTTAAAACGACAAGAAATTTATACTAGACAACTAGAGGCAACTTCAGTCTTCAGGCCTACATCTACTCGATTAAAGCTGGTGGGACTGCCGGCCTCCTAGCCATACCATGTCGGCTTCTGCTTCTTAGTGAAAAAAGCTGGGCAATTTTTTTCGAAAAAAACCCTCAACGCACCAACGCCGTGCCTCCCGTGGCATCCTGTACGATGGATGTTTGCGTCTCGTTACTCAGAAATGGCACCCTGTCCCACAATGGTACTAGAGTTAAGCGACGTTTTTTTTTTTTTTTTTTATCCCTTTGTCAATGTTTTTTTTTTTTCAAATATAGCCTCAATTCAAATCATTTACAAATTTAGTCCTCGCGAGTCACCTCCTATGCTCGCGGAGCTTGGCAGATTGTCTGTCGTGTTAAGATTCTTGCCAAGCTCTCATTCCTTGATACGAATCAAATCCACTAATTAGTCACTAATTTAATCATACTACTAATTAATCAACTTTTCCATGTCCTTCTGAGCCAACGGGGCTCGGTAGGTGGTTGTCGAGCGGGAGAGATAGGCATGAAAGTGGTGGCGGGCTACCCACTTACCCACTTATTTTAGCTCACATAAATCACAAAATACACACCCACTACCCACTTAAATAATTAAGTGGCGTCCGGCCTGCAGCCCACGAAGCCCACGAAGCGTCCGCTTGACCACTTCTCCGCACGGCGTCTCTTCTCCTCCAGTCCTTCGCTCTCCGCAACCCCGCTCGCCGCGACGCCGCATCTCCGCTCCTCCGCTCGCCGCAACTCCGCTCCTGGCAGACGAGCAGTCACTAGTGCCTGGCTGAGCTGCTTGCTAGATCGGGCGCCGCGGCTTCGACTTCCCAGGTCAGCGATTCTCATCTCTTTATTCTTTTCTCTTTCTTTTTTTTCCTTTCTTTCTTTCCCGTCCGATCTGCGCGATGATTTGGGGATTCTTTCTTGATGTCGGGTTTGAATTCGTAGCCCCGTCGTCTTGTTCGGTTTGATGCGTTCGGAATAGCGCGTGGAGCCTTCTTGGCTCACGCGCGGGATCTAGATTTGGTGTGGCAATCGTGGTTTCACGGCGGCTCCTGCCTCTCCGTCTTAAGCAAGTTGGCACCTTTTGGGTCGGGGAATTGCTATTGTCGGCTCTTTGCAGCTGGAATGGGTTGCTCCAAAATCTTGCCAACATTTCGGATGCTAACTTTACATCTGGGCTACCTATTTGCCTTCTTTTTCTTTTTTTTCCTTTATCTTTTGCCTCTTTTGGGGTCCTTGAGACGGGACTGCATCTACTTCTGCTGCTAGTACTGCAGGCACTTATCTTGGTGAGTGTAATAGTGGAGTAGAACGGAGTAGTAAATCAGGTCAGGAATGGCGCATCCTGGAATTAGCATTTCTTGCAGCTAGCTCACATGCAGCCTACATTTCTGGTGATGTTGTGTCGTTTGCATGTGTTGGCAGATGAACAAGAACAAAAGGGGACAAGGAAAGAGGAGAAGTTGGTTTGGTGGATTAGAACTATACAGGAACAAGGAACAGGAAAGAGATGAGGATCGGTAATATGATCTTGGTCTGGCCTTGGCCTTTTGATCAAAAGATGAGTTCAGTTCAACCTTCTTACGATTGCATCCATGTTCCCATCCCCAACGTACTGCTGCTACTATTAGCAATTCATGCATGACGCCTCCCCTGAATACACGAGAAAATTCACCTCGTGCAGAATACACATGAAAATTCATGGACTTGTAATGTTAGCTATGTTTCCCTAGTTTATATTTGATACATGTTATGGTCAACTTGATCAAATGCTTCAATGAATTATTGCAACTGAGAATTGCTGAATAAGTTGGTTATCAAATGATACCAATTTCATACGCATTTGATATTCATAGTTGTGCTGATTCCTGTCATTACTGTTGACCTGAGCATGTGCCTTAAATTGATCTCTTATCTTATCTGTCTTTATATGTTCTAATTTACTTTTAAAAGAGAATTATAAGATTTTGTGGGTTTTGTGGACGCCGCATTGCCCGTATAAGTTTTTTGCGGGCTACCGCAATATCCCACATATATGTTTGCGGTCAATGTGGGTAATATGAAATCAACCCATAATGCATCCCACTTGCACCCTGAGGGAGAGATTCCTGTTGAGCTCCCCCGGCGTGGAAGAACTCGTGCCGTCTGTCGCATCTTTCGAGCTCACCAAGGGCGCTAGTTTCGCATCGAACGAAATAGCGCTAAATTTATCAAAAACAAATTTTAGAGGCTATGAAAGTGATGGTCTCAAAAGCGGCACCCTGTTCAATCAAAGACTGGATCTTTTTTTAGATAACAGAAGTTTGTTACTCCTAGTTTCTGCATCATGAGATGCACGTAGCCTGTCACAGACGAGATCTACTGTCGCTGGTATTACAACTGCAAGTGCAATCGGATGACTACCTACCAGCCAGTTGACAACCCCTTTGTCTCATTTTCCCCCGTGAAAGCTTATCTCGAATATTATCGTTGTCGAATGTATTAAATTGCTTGAGTTGGAAAATTGGACAAACTTTGCATATACCGGCTTGATTCCTACTCAAATATGCATGCTTGTTTAAATTTTGCAAAAGGGTTTGGCTATCATCGGTGGTTCAACTTTTAAATTTTGAAGAAGGATTGGCTGTCATCGGCGGTTCAACTTGTTGCAAGTTAGCAACCATAGCTGATTGTCGCCGAGGTTACCATGTCAGGGTTTGTCACGAGATAATTAAGAAGTTGATAGGCGCAGTTGAGGGGAGATAGGCATCAGGCGGGCTTGCCTGATGCTCTAACGTTGGGTTGCTATGAATGGTCAAGATCGCTCATGCTATAAAGATTCACTACTACTACTACCAAAAAAAAAAAGAACTATGGATTTTTTGAGACAGTTTCTGATTATGCAGATTTTTTATTATGGGAGAAGCCAGTGGCGGAGGACGGAATAAACTTAAGGTATGGCGTGTTTGAAAACGTAAGATTCAACCTCTAATGCAACATTTGAGTTCCTAGTCAGCGCAACCGGACAAAAAAAAAACGCCAAAGCACCATCATATCACCAAAACTTACGAGAACGAAATAGAAAATGATTTTATACCGACTTTGTCTCAGTAAATAAACTCAGATTATGTTGTGTACATTGCGTTTGGGCGTTGGCCTTGCCCTTTCCCTTTCAATCTATTTTTACTTAATTACTTCACTCTTGTTTTGTAACCGTCCAACCATTTACTAATCAATTGAGTGGGAAAACAACTAAATAAAATAATAAACAAGCAATTGGGTAAATCGTAAACAAGCTGCGCCATGTGAATGTGGCATGTGCTAATACTAATCGAATAACTTAATGGCCAATGCAAAGACGGTGGGCCGCCGGCCATGCTTGGGCCACTTACGTAGGGTGCATGAGAGACACGCTGTTGCTCGGTGCCTACTAGATCGTGGATCGCCAATGACGACTTCGACGTCACCGCCTTAGTTGACTTCGATTCGACGACGGCGTTCGCCTCTCGCCGTCTCGCGTCTCACCGCCGCGGCAAAAGTTTGAATAGCGGATGCGGATGCGTCAGACAATACAAGCACCTGTGCTAGATCTTTGAGATACGGTCTCGACTCTCAACAACGGACCTTGGAGATGGCGGCCACCGACGGGGACAAAAACGATTCGTCGTGGGTTTTTCATCATGGAATCGAGGTATGGCGAAGCGCCACACCTCGCCATACCGAAAGTGCCGCCCCAGGAGAAGTCATTTACGATTAATGGGAGAATCGGCCGGCCGATTGTTGCGCATGGAGGTGGAGGATGGAGCCAGTGAGAATCAGCTAGCAGACTAGCACCTAGATTCTGATTCTATGTAGAGAACAGTTTCTGATTATAAGAGAAACTATCTAAAATCCTCCCATTTGGCAAATAATCCAATTTACTTTTAAGGTAAGCGGGTAAACCTGTAGAAGGAAGGCCTATACAAGATGTCTCATCATAGACGGTTTTGAAAAACCATCGTATTAAAGCTAATCTAGAAGCGGTTTTCTTGCACGATCATCAAAGTTACAGAATATGCGAGATGGTTTGTACCACAAACCGTTTGTAATATTAGCTAATCACGCAGACAATTTTTAATCAAACCGCTTTGTGATAACATTTCTATTATATATCGTTCTAGGATTTATGCCTATCGCACTCCTCACCAAAACGGAATCTTCACAGATGACTTAGGTCTCCTTCCTTGGTCTCTTGTCGCCATCCGTCTTCGATGCCTCGAGCCCGTGCACGCCTCCTCCCCGAGCCCTAAGATCTCTCCAAGACCTCGGTCATACGGTTTGAATATTATTTATCATTTATTCTTTGATTGTATTATTGATAAGATTGTTTGGACCTCATTCATGTATGAATACCATATACTAATTATCAACAAGCAAAAGATGATCAATCAATGGGTGTAAAAATTAGATATATAGTTATATTGTTCCTACTAATGCTTTTCCTTTAATGCATGACAATGCCTCTTTTATTATGGGATGGTGAAAGCATCTAGATCCCTAATTCGTTTTGATTTTAGTAATTAATGACAATTGCAGTTAAAAGACTAACATTTTCAATTCAAGAATTTTGAGAATAGGTTGGTCCAAATTTCGACGAATATGAAAGCATAAAATTGGTAAAGAAGACAAATAAGCGTTGAAGGCAAGATGACTAAGGTATAAAAATTAACGACTTTTCATAGACTTTTGTTGATCTCGGTGTTTGGAGAAAAGGCCGAATTGCTAGAAGAGGCGTCGGACTATTAAGAGGGGTTATTGACACTTGTTCGATGTTAAAAAAAAAGTTTAGGGGCTCAATACTCATGCATTTAGACATATATGTGGCCTTGTATAAAAAGGAAAGTCTTTTGTGAAGAAAAACATTTTTTTGGTGTAGTGGGGCCGATATGACCGGGGACCTTTCGGTTATACCGGCCATATGATCAACGGTCACTGACAGCGCATTAAATGCACTATAGCGACCATTAGCCACTGAGAGGTGGTCATACCAGCCCAAGAGTGGTATGACTGGCCTCTCAGGAGGGTTTTGGCCAACGGCTAAATTAGGTAGGTGGGGGTTATAAATACTCCCACCTGCATTTTAGAGAGTTTCTTGATCCTCATTGATAATATTTGAGCTCTAGCTAGTCTGCAATACTCTTTGTGCATTTAATTCAAAATTTGTGAGAGTTAGGAGCAAAATTAAGTGGTGTATTTTGTGTTGAGTCTCTAGACACTTAATTCGACCTCGAGCAAGCGTCAAGACTTATTACTCTTGGAGATTGCCGACTCCTAGACGACTCGGAGGTGTTCTTGCGTTGTGAGCTTTTCAACGGAGGTTGTAAAAAGCCCCGGTAAGTTGTGAAGGCCAGAGTTCGTCTACCCGGAGTGGGGAAGAACTACCCTAGTGATCGAGAAAGGCTTAAGAGTTGAAGTTGGCTTGAAGTTATTCAAGTTATCTCAATATGGATTAGGGGAGACCGGCAAGTCTCCGAGACCACCGGATAAATTTCTTGTCTCTCATTCTCATATGATTTGTTTTTACAATTCTTATGCTCAATTCTCATTTCTAGCAATTTGAGTACATCATTCGTATTTAGAATCATTTATTGCTCCTACTTGATTTGCTAGAGTGCTTGGTAATCACTAGAGAACATAGTAGTAAATTCCCATTATTGCAATTCTAGCTTAGAGACTTAATTAATTGAAATTAGGGTCAAAAAATTTATAAACCTCCTATTCAGCCTCCTCTAGTCGGTTATCCTTGATCCTATAGATGGGTGTGAATTTAGATTTTGTTCACTTAATTACAAAAATTATCCTCTTGGTCACTTGAATTATAATATATAAGTGGCATCCAATATTTTAGATATACAATACCACTACTTAAAATATGTGACTTAGATATCAATCCAAGGGTTGATATTTTAATTGAATTCAATCTCATAGCTATTATTTCGAAGGTGATGTGGTATAATATTGAACATGCTTGGTCTATTAACTTCACCCCTTATGATCTGGCCTAAAAATTAAGCACTATCTTTAATTGCATCCATGCATGATTAGAAGACTAAATTTGTTACAACATTAAAACCTCACCTTGATGTTGAATGTAGAAGTTTAACTTCTTGTTGAGAGAGAGAGAGATAGTAATTTGGATGTTCGTATGAAATTGTTCAATTTACAAATAGTAATTTAATTATAGAAAGCATCCATTACTATATCTGTTGTGATTAATCATATATATATTTATGTCCTAGTGTCTGCAAATTGCACAAATAAAATAGAGCCTACAAACAACCTATACGATATAAAAAGTTGTTGGATGCTAAACCAAAGCTTGAGGTGGAGATAGAACAATTGAAGAAAAAGTCTAATGTAATAAAGTAGAACAAAAGTGGAGAAAATTATGAGTTAACAAAAAAGATTTATAAGATGAGACAAAAATAAAAGATATAGATGATAAATTGCAAGATATTGAATTTCTTAACAAAGTACTCATCATTAAGGAGTGCAGAGCGAATGCAGAGCTAGAAGAAGCCAAAGCTGAGCTTATAGAGATAATATAAAGATTTCTAGTATTCCATTCGATATGGTTACTGATAATACACCAATGTAAGATCGAGGATGCACCTAGAGGGGGGTGAATAGGCGTTTTATAAGATTAATCGCTCACTAAAATAATTCGCTCAAATCAACCCCTATGTCAAAACCTAATCTAGGACATGCGGAAGCGATAAACTAGGTTTTGACAATTAAAGCCTAAATCAACTAGGCTCGCTAGTGCACTAGCTCAATTATGTCTCTAAATAAGAATTGCTAAATTGAACAAACAAATAATACTAAGCAATTCTAACACAATCAAATAATTGATTAATATACAATAAAGTAAATGCTTGAATGTAAAAGAGACAAGAGGCAACCGATATTTTCCGTGGTGTTAGGAGACTTGCTTGGTCTCCCTAGTCCACGTTGAGGCAAGCCCAAACCCTTGGACCGGCTCCCACTCGAGCACCGCCTCGATTCCACTAGACGTGGTTTTCACGCTTCAGCGAGGCTCAACCCGAACCTTCACAAACTTACCGAGGCTTCACACCTTGAGAGCTCCAAGACGACGCCTACACCGCTCTAGGAATCGGCAACCTCCAAGAGTAACAAGTCGCTCCTTGGCTTGAATTTCACCGAGCACAACGAATGCGCTCCCGTGACCACCAAGTGCAACACATGCACAAGGACCTCCTCAAGTGCAACACATGCACAAGAGACTCTCAACCCACTTCTAATTGCAACACATGCAATTAGTCTCACTCTTAGCTCAAAATCAACTTGCGGGAATGCAACACATGCAAACCACCGCTCAAATACTCACACAAGAGCCAATACACAAATGAGAGCTTCAACACATGAACCACCTCACCCAAAATGCTCAATCAACGACAAATGCCCCCCATGACCTCCTTTTATAGCCTCACAAAGAAAACTAGCCATTGGGGGCAAAGCGGACATTAAAAATCTTTGAAACTAGCCATGTTGCTAAGATCCACTTGCAGACTCACCGGCCCCTACGGGTGGTAGTACCGGCCTAAGAACTCAAACTCAAAAGAGCCTTCTCTGGCAAATAACTACCGCAAGGGCGGCACTACCGGCCCCTACGGGCGGTAGTACCGCAGCTACCTCCACTAAAATGCTCATAACTTTTTACTCCGTACTCTGATTTGGGTGATTTTTGATTCTATGCGAAGCTTATCATGAGGGCTACAATCTCCACCTATTTTAAAGATTTAATCAACCATAGATATTTTTAAATATCACCAAAACTAAACTCTAATGTAGTCGTTCAAGTCTAAAATCTGATTTTCTCGAAATACTTCACATAGACTTGATAAAAAACATGACTACAAGCTAGCAAGGGGTCAACAAGATTAAAACTTGAATCATGTGATGATCAACTCATGATCAAAATAATTTGCAAAACACATTTGCAAATACTATTCACATGCTTCAAAGTATCGCATGTAAACTCCAAATCCAACTTGCTCGGGCATCCTCGTTTTGCAACACATGTAAAACCTAGCTCTAAGCAAATCCAAAACAAACTCAAATGCACGAGCTCTTTATTTACAACACATGCAAATCTTAGCTCCAAGCAACTACTTTGATTTGAGAAAGATTTGTGTTTTGTAAACGAAACATGAAGCTTCAACATTTGCAACACATACAAAAGTGAACTTCACATAAAAGCTAACACATATAGCTTATCCTATTTGCAACACATGCAAATCAAAGCTTTATGCGAAAACCAAATGCATACGCTCTTCTTCTTTGCAACACATGCAAATCCGAGCATAATGCAACAACAACCAAACACAAGCTTAACACATTCGCAACACATGCCAAATGGTTAACTCTTATGCAAAAACCAAATCCAAATAAGATTTGAGCTCGAGTGAACATGGGATTGAGATCATCAACACATGATGAAGCTCAAACTAGGACTCAACCCTCTTAATAGTACGGCGATAAAATTAGACTCAAAGACTAAAAAGTCCTTAGCCTATCTAGTTATACCTTCCCAGACAGACACATAATCAATCCCTTTGGGGTCTTTATGATCTTCACTCATTTGCTCTCCGAGATCATCACTCGACTCATCTTTATTTTCGGGATCTACTCTTGACGCCCATCACCTCATGATGTCGTCCTTGTCCCGTTTCATCTTCTCAACCACCTTTGGACTTAATCTAGCTCAATCACAACTCATGGAAATGGTTAGTCCAAGATGCATGGTTGTCTCAATTATCTCTTGCACTCCATTAACACATAATGGATGCCTTTAGATCAATTGAGCACAACCCAAATCAAATTAAATGATATAAATGTGTCTTAAGTACAATAATGCAACACATGCTTAATCATACTTAAGAACTATTTATTTGTCCTTAATTAATCAAGGAACACCATCAACACATGATGAAATGTTCTTTAATGATTAATAAGACAAATGAACTCAATTTAATTTTTCATTTAAATTGATATGAGTATATATATTAACTACGCAAGTTTTTATATACTCATGTTGATGAAAAGTAATGATCCATAATGTGTGAACTATATGGAAATGACCATTACTCTAAGTCATCAACTATAGAATAAACCCCACATGTATATGTAATATGCACATATTTAATTTGATTATATTGGAGTATATCCTACACATGGAGGTGGAGGATGGAGCCGGTGAGAATCACCAGCGACCTAGCACCTAGATTCTGATTCTATGTAGAGAACAGTTTCTGATTATAAGAAAAGCTATCTAAAATCCTCCCATTTGGCAAATAATCCAATTTACTTTTAAGCAGAAGCTGGGCAGAAACTGTTCCGAAGGGAGGCCTATACAAGATGTCTCATCATAGACGGTTTTGAAAAACCATCTGTATTAAAGCTAATCTAGACGGTTTTGCTAGCACGATCATCAAAGTTACAGAATATGCAGATGGTTTGTACCACAAACCGTTTGTAATATTAGCTAATCACAGACAATTTTTTAATCAAACCGTTTGTGATAACATTTCTCTATTATATATCGTTCTAGGATTTATGCCTATCGCACTCCTCACCAAAACGGAATCTTACAGATGACTTAGGTCTCCTTCCTTGGTCTCTTGTCGCCATCCATCTTCGATGCCGTTGCACTCGAGCCCGTGCACGCCTCCTCCCCGAGCCCTAAGATCTCTCTAAGACCTCGGTCATACGGTTTGAATATTATTTATCATTTATTCTTTGATTGTATTATTGATAAGATTGTTTGGACCTCATTCATGTATGAATACCATATACTAATTATCAACAAGCAAAAGATGATCAATCAGTGGGTGTAAAAATTAGATATATAGTTATATTGTTCCTACTAATGCTTTTCCTTTAATGCATGACAATGCCTCTTTTATTATGGGATGGTGAAAGCATCTAGATCCCTAATTCATTTTGATTTTAGTAATTAATGACAATTGCAGTTAAAAGACTAACATTTTCAATTCAAGAATTTTGAGAATAGGTTGGTCCAAATTTCGATGAATATGGAAGCATAAAATTGGTAAAGAAGAAAAATAAGCGTTGAAGGCAAGATGACTAAGGTATAAAAATTAACGACTTTTCATAGACTTTTGTCGATCTCGGTGTTTGGAGAAAAGGCTGAATTGCTAGAAGAGGCGTCATACTATTAAGAGGGGTTATTGGCACTTGTTCGATGTTAAAAAAAAAGTTTAGGGACTCAATACTCATGCATTTAGACATATATGTGGCCTTGTATAAAAATGAAAGTCTTTTGTGAAGAAAAACATTTTTGGGTGTAGTGAGGCCGGTATGACCGGGCCCCCTCCGGTCATACCGACCATCGGTGTGACCGGGCGCCACTCGGTCTGTTTTTTCCAGAGAAGGGTGCATTCGGCCCTAAGGTAAGTGGTATGACCGGGGACCTTTCTAAGAGTATCTGACCATGTGACCAATCAGTCACAGACAACAAGATTAAATGCATTATAGCGACCATTAGCCACTGAGAGGTGGTCATACCAGCCCAAGAGTGGTATGACTGGCCTCTCAGGAGGGTTTTGGCCAACGGCTAAATTAGGTAGGTGGGGGTTATAAATACTCCCACCTGCATTTTAGAGAGTTTCTTGATCCTCATTGATAATATTTGAGCTCTAGCTAGTCTGCAATACTCTTTGTGCATTTGATTCAAAATTTGTGAGAGTTAGGAGCAAAATTGAGTGGTGTATTTTGTGTTGCGTCTCTAGACACTTAATTCGACCTCGAGCAAGCGTCAAGACTTATTACTCTTGGAGATTGCCGACTCCTAGACGACTCGGAGGTGTTCTTGCGTTGTGAGCTTTTCAACGGAGGTTGTGAAAAGCCCCGGTAAGTTGTGAAGGCCAGAGTTCGTCTACCCAGAGTGGGGAAGAACTACCCTAGTGATCAAGAAAGGCTTAAGAGTTGGAGTTGGCTTGAAGTTGTTCAAGTCATCTCAATATGGATTAGGGGAGACCGGCAAGTCTCCGAGACCACCGGATAAATTTCTTGTCTCTCATTCTCATATGATTTGTTTTTACAATTCTTATGCTCAATACTCATTTCTAGCAATTTGAGTACATCATTCGTATTTAGAATCATTTATTGCTCCTACTTGATTTGCTAGAGTGCTTGGTAATCACTAGATAACATAGTAGTAAATTCCCATTATTGCAATTCTAGCTTAGAGACTTAATTAATTGAAATTAGGGTCAAAAAATTTATAAACCTCCTATTCACCCTCCTCTAGTCGGTTATCCTTGATCCTATAGATGGGTGTGAATTTAGATTTTGTTCACTTAATTACAAAAATTATCCTCTTGGTCACTTGAATTATAATATATAAGTGGCATCCAATATTTTAGATATACAATACCACTACTTAAAATATGTGACTTAGATATCAATACAAGGGTTGATATTTTAATTGAATTCAATCTGATAGCTATTATTTCGAAGGTGATGTGGTATAATATTGAACATGCTTAGTCTATTAACTTCACCCCTCATGATCTGGTCTAAAAATTAAGCACTATCTTCAATTGCATCCATGCATGATTAGAAGACTAAGTTTGTTACAACATTAAAACCTCACCTTGATGTTGAATGTAGATGTTTAACTTCTTGTTGAGAGAGAGAGAGAGAGTAATTTGGATGTTCGTATGAAATTGTTCAATTTACAAATAGTAATTTAATTATAGAAAGCATCCATTGCTATATCTGTTGTGATTAATCATATATATATTTATGTCCTAGTGTCTGCAAATTGCACAAATAAAATAGAGCCTACAAACAACCTATACGATATAAAAAGTTATTGGATGCTAAACCAAAGCTTGAGGTAGAGATAGAACAATTGAAGAAAAAGTCTAATGTAATAAAGTAGAACAAAAGTGGAGAAAATTATGAGTTAACAAAAAAGATTTATAAGATGAGACAAAAAAATAAAAGATATAGATGATAAATTGCAAGATATTGAATTTCTTAACAAAGTACTCATCATTAAGGAGTGCAGAGCGAATGCAGAGCTAGAAGAAGCCAAAGCTGAGCTTATAGAGATAATATAAAGATTTCTAGTATTCCATTCGATGTGGTTATTGATAATACACCAATCCTCACCCAAAATGCTCAATCAACCGACAAATGCCCCCATGACCTCCTTTTATAGCCTCAAAAAAACTAGCCATTGGGGGCAAAGCGGACATTAAAAATCTGAAACTAGCGTTGCTCAGATGCACAGTACAAGCCTACGGTGGTAGTACCGGCCTAAAACTCAAACTCAAAAGAGCCTTCTCGGCAAATAACTACATAAGAGGCGGCACTCAAGCCCCTACGGGTAGTACATGACCTACCTCCACTAAAATGCTCATAACTTTTTACTCCGTACTCGATTTGGGTGATTTTTGATTCTATCGAAGCTTATCATGAGGGCTACAATCTCCACCTATTTTAAAGATTTAATCAACCATAGATATTTTTAAATATCACCAAAACTAAACTCTAATGTAGTCGTTCAAGTCTAAAATCTGATTTTCTCGAAATACTTCACATAGACTTGATAAAAAACATGACTACAAGCTAGCAAGGGGTCAACAAGATTAAAACTTGAATCATGTGATGATCAACTCATGATCAAAATAATTTGCAAAACACATTTGCAAATACTATTCACATGCTTCAAAGTATCGCATGTAAACTCCAAATCCAACTTGCTCGGGCATCCTCGTTTTGCAACACATGTAAAACCTAGCTCTAAGCAAATCCAAAACAAACTCAAATGCACGAGCTCTTTATTTACAACACATGCAAATCTTAGCTCCAAGCAACTACTTTGATTTGAGAAAGATTTGTGTTTTGTAAGCAAACATGAAGCTTCAACATTTGCAACACATACAAAAGTGAACTTCACATAAAAGCTAACACATATAGCTTATCCTATTTGCAACACATGCAAATCAAAGCTTTATGCGAAAACCAAATGCATACGCTCTTCTTCTTTGCAACACATGCAAATCCGAGCATAATGCAACAACAACCAAACACAAGCTTAACACATTCGCAACACATGCCAAATGGTTAACTCTTATGCAAAAACCAAATCCAAATAAGATTTGAGCTCGAGTGAACATGGGATTGAGATCATCAACACATGATGAAGCTCAAACTAGGACTCAACCCTCTTAATAATGCGCGATAAAATTAGACTCAAAGACTAAAAAGTCCTTAGCCTATCTAGTTATACCTTAGTATATCCTATATTACCACAGTATACTATAACTAGGCAATTTAAATATATACTCAAGGATTTAGTTTCTATGTCTTGATCCTTATATGTGTCAATGAAGAATAGACCAATACATTGAAACCTTCAAGTTAAATTACAAACTCCCCTAAGTATGTGCATCCATGTAATATATGGATTAGGAAACATGATGCATGTTTTGTGGTTAATACCATGGAGATATTTATACTTTAACTTGAATCCAAAGTATGCAATTAATACTAGAAATAATACACATACATACCTTGGGTTTTCCATTTTCATCCAAATATGAGACTACTAAATATATGCTCAACAAACATGTTAGTCTTATAAAGATTAGGTTTGTCATTAAACACCATTTTCACAACAATATGATTGCTTTTGTAGAGATTAAGAGATATGACTGGAAGTCAATTAGTTATTGGTGTCAAACAAATGGACACTGTACCGAAGCTGTGGAACTTCAGGAAGAACCGAAAAGTTTCTATTGCAAAAGCTATGGATGGCAGGCATGGAAAAGTCTAAGGTCTCATTATCTTGATATATCAAATAATGTTGTTTCTTAATGTATGCTTGTTGATATTTGTGGTATTATATCTTCTCAATGTATTGGCACTTAAAATTATCCTTAATATTTGCTTATCTTGAATTCAATTACTGAATAATGTCTTGCTTGTTGAAATCAAAATATTGTCATAGAATTAAAAACTCTATGATCGAAAAGTTTTGCTTTCTCTCTTGGTAAAATTTCCAAGATTAGTATTTGTTATTGGAAATTTCCTTCTTAGATATTTCCATCCCGATATTTACAAGGCACAACCAGTTACAGATTTTATAATTGAATATCTAAACATCCTATGCATCGAAACAACAGTTCGTCTGATCAAAATTGTCTTAAAATGTGAATATTTGTAGCCCTTTCATCTCCTTTCTTATTCTAATGTTGATAGATTTCAAGGCAAAATCTCAAAAGTTGTTATGCTTTGATTTATTTTTCACTTTATCCTCATCCCCGAATGAGAATGCAATAAGCAACATATTTTCACTCTGATCTTGTGCAGAAAATATGATCATTTTGATGATTCTCTATTTGATGATTATGTTTCTGCACAAAACCAGAGTAAAAATAGGTTGTTTATAGTATTCTTATTCGGGAATAAAAATGAAGTGAAAGATAAATCAAAACATGAGAACTTTCAAGATGAATAGTGGACGAAATTGGATTTTATCTTAGAATCCATTAGCATTAGAATAAGAAAGGAGATAGAAGTGCTAGAAAGGTTTATATTTTAAGACGATTTTTATCAAACAAGTTGCTACCTTCGTATCTAGAATGTTTAGATATTCAGTTACAAAATCTATAACTGATCGCGCCTTGTAAATATTATTGTAGAAATATCTAAGGAGAGAAAAAATTTTCAACAACAAATACTAATCATATAAGTTCTAACAGGAGAGATAGAAAAACATATGGATCACAAGCGATTCATTAAACAAACCATCTGTGATAGCCTATTGTCAAAGACGGTTTGTATTAAGAACTATTTGTGATCGAAAAGTTTTCTTCCTCTCTTGGTAAAATTTCCAAGATTGGTACTTGTTATTGGAAATTTTCTTCTCATTAGATATTTCTACCCTGATATTTATAAGGCACAACTAATTACAGATTTTATAATTAAATATCTAAACATCCTATGCATCGAGACAATAGTTTGTCTGATTAGAATTGTCTTAAAATAGGAATATCTGTAGCCCTTTCATCTCCTTTCTTATTCTAATGTTGATAAATTCTAAGACTAAATCCAATTCCAAGGCAAAATCCCGAAGGTTATTATGCTTTGATTTATTTTCACTTTATTCTCATCCTTGAATTAGAATACAATAAGCAACACATTTTCACTCCGATCTTGTGCAGAAAACATGATCATGTTGATGGTTCTCTATTTAATGATTCTATTCCTGCACAAGATCAGAATAAAAATAGGTTGATAGATTCCAAGACCATCTATGATAGGTGTTTTACAGATGGTTCAGAAACCAACAGTGATGCACTATATTATCATTAACATATGTTTACAGACGGTTCATAAAACTGTCTAGATAATGTTTTGAATTGTCTTTATTAACCTTTTTTGTAGTAGCGATTGCAATCATGATTTCGATGACACCAGTTTCCAATTCTACATGAAGTTGCTATCCAATTGTGACACCCTATCTAATGGTTGTGTTTTATTCCCTCCGGTCACAAATAGTTATTTTTTTTACATAGATGTCAAATTTTCAAAACTTCGACTGTTAATGTACTTTTAAATATTTAAATTAGATCAATATAAATCATATAGTGGTTAAAGTTGTGTTTTAGAGACTAAATCAATATTCAAAACGACAACCTGTTCAAGATCGGAGGGTGTACAATTGTTAGGAAGTTGTGTCTTGTGCAATGCAGCTTTGGCAAATTTGTATTAGGCTAAGCAAGAAATTACTACAACTAGGCAATTATAGGAATATTTGTAATTGTTTTCTAAGAAGATCGAGCTGGAAACCGCTGGTTTGTTTGGAGTACCAAACTCTATTCCATAAGTGTTCCCAATTTAATATATTATTGATTTGCATTGAGCAGAAATGACTACCATGCATAAAGGAGCAAAGGAATTCAATTTTTATATTGAAAATTGAAGTTAGATTATCCAAGGTAGCCTGCTTTGTAAATCTTTTAACCTACTCACCTAGACGAAAAAAAGGATTAATATCTCGACTGCCAATATAGATTAGACAGACTATATATTCTGCTATGCATGCTTAGAGCATCTCCAAGAGCCTCTAATCCACCCTAAAATTAGAAGGTCCCAAATTTGCCTCCTCACCCCAATTCCTGAGGAGCCCCTAAACCAAATTTCCTAAACCTTAAAATAGGGAGTTAAGTGAAGGATGGCTTGCATTAGTTCACTAAAATTTGGCGTGTCTTTCTTTGGATGAGTTGCAATCTGTTGCATCTGCATTCTTCTTTGAAAATTTTGAAAAATTTAAATTTAAATTTTAAATATCATGTTTTGAAAATTTTAAATTTAAATTTTAAATATCATGTTTTAAATTGTAAATATTAATATGCTTATGTTTTATGTATTACAAATATTTTTGATTGAATTTTAGTGGTGTCAAATGAAAATTATACATAAGCGGATATGTCAAAATAGGAGAAAAAGTTGCAAGCTATTGCATCTGCATTCTCATTTGAAAATTTTGAAAAATTTAAATTTAAATTTTAAATATCATGTTTTGAAAATTTTAAATTTAAATTTTAAATATCATGTTTTTAAATTGTAAATATTAATATGCTTATGTTTTATGTATTACAAATATTTTGATTGAATTTTAGTGGTGTCAAATGAAAATTATACATAGCGGATATGTCAAAATAGGAGAAAAAAGTAATATAAATTTGAGATTTAAGAGATGTTCTTTGACTTGTTCTCAAAAACAGGGACTAAAAAATAGGAGGAGAGTCCTAAATCCAAAATAGAGACCCTTGTTTTTAGGGCCTCTTGGAGATGCTCTTAGAGTGCTAGTTCGGAACACTATTAAATATCTTGAAATATTAAAATTAAATTTGATGAAACTTTCTTTGCAAATCCTCTGATCAAGAGGCAAAAACATGACGTGCTGTCAGTGTAAGTTTGATTAAGCTATGCTAACCATGCAGAACCGTACCATGAGCCAGAGGACTGGGCCTACGTGACGGCCCCTGGCAAAAATACAGATGGCACCGCCACGTGTCAGCGTGCCACGTTGCCGATTCTCACAGCCCACGAAGAATTCAAAAGTTCAAATTCGAAATTTCATAATCCGTGGGGCACCTCCAATAAAGCAAGCGGTCTCTCCAGTTCCCTCTGCACACTGTACAAAAGAACTACTATTTCTTGTTCCCCTGCCTCGCGTCGCGTCTCGCTCTCCTGAAGAGAGACACAGAGAGAGAGAGAGAGAGAGATTCCGCGGAGAAGGCATGGCGACAGACGCGAGCAGCGCCGGTTCCGGCGCCGCCTACGAGGAGGAGCGCAGGAAGCGGGTCCTCGAGAACCTCAAGCACCTAGAGGTAATCAAACTCTCGCTTCTTCCTTTCCAACGCCGAGCTCGGACGCGGATGAATCCATGGATCCCCTTCTTTCTTCACCTTTTCTTCTTGTTTGATGAGAAATATTTGAGATGCTTTTGTCCTGCACAGTCGACTTCTTTGGATGGCGAGTGCGCGAAAAAAGGAAACCATTTCGTGTGTTCTTCTTTTGCCGATTTGAGCGGATTCGCTCCTGCGACGTCGTTCTGTTGGTTTTGCTAAGGTTTGGGCCTTTTACTCTGCGCAGGATTTGGGTATATCCAAGATGTCCAAGAGCTTGCTCCAGGCCGCAAGATTGCAGGACAAGGTGCTTGCAACGATCTGTATCACGAGCAGGAGTTGGGTTATTGTATGGCGGATTGATTTCTTGCGCTGCTTTTGCAGAGCGCTCGTGCGAGCCCAAAGTCGAGGAAGAAGTTTGAGGCCACTACTGAAGTGAGGCGCTCATCGAGGGCGAGGAATTCAGTTTCGTACACGGATGATGTGAGTTGTTGACCTCTGGCGTCTGCGGTGCGCTATTACTATGACTCGGTGCAATATGCCACCATGTTCATGAAAGTCGAGGAAGATATCGTCGTTATGTTTCTAAACGAGGACATAATAAATTACCAATACCTGAAAATGGTTTGCTAATCCTGTTTTATCCTTTTAAATTCACGGTAATCCCAAAATGGATCCTTGGTGACATGATCTTAGTCCCCTTATTGAAGTTTTACCTTTCCTGTGAGGCTGTGCTATAGCATGACTACAACATTATGCCCTATGGTAATGTTCTGTGATATGTCATGCGATCTGATACTTGCTTAGAGTTGAAGTGCAATGAAGATTTGTGTTGTTCATGAAGTCATGATTTTTTTGTGCTTTGCAATGCGATTGTTGCTACTAAATTGCGCTTTATTTGCTGTGACAGTTTGATGAACTAGATAGTTTTCTGCGTCGCAGAAGGTAATTTTACCATTTGGTTTGTTGATTTATATTAGATGTGGTTGTGCTCAGGCTTAATGTAATTGGCATTTTCTTGTGTTGACCAGGGGTAGTAAGAGTTCAGAGTATGGAAGGGAATACACTGGAAGAATTTCTTCTCATGAACAGCAACAGCGTGCTTTCAGAAGAGCTGAGAAACTTCAAGATAGTCTAGACCCTGAGAACCCATCGTTTGTTAAGAACATGGTTCGATCACATGTGTCCAGCTGCTTTTGGCTGGTAAGATGTTGTTCTCCAGAATACATTTAACTAATTTTGGTGAAATATATATGATCAACTAACAATTGTGGTTATTATTTTTTACCATCATACAAGGGTCTTCCTACTAGGTTCTGCAAAAAGTATCTGCCTCCCAGAGAAGTTAAGATGGTGTTGGAGGATGAAGAGGGTGTTGAATTTGATGCAGTCTACATTGGAAATCGAACAGGTCTGAGTGGTGGATGGAGAGGCTTTTCGATGCACCACAACTTGGAAGATGGGGATTCATTGGTCTTTGAATTGGTCGAGCCTGACAGATTTAAGGTATTATCTTGCCTGAGGTTCGGTACCATATTCCGCACTAATCTACCAAACAAATTTGCATATCATGACTGCAATAACTTGCAGACATTCCCTACCTGGTGCCCACTCGTAATTAAGGGCATCCGCAATGGTTAAAGATAATTGCTCTCTATAGTAAGATCCATGTCATCTATATACCATGCTATAGTAAATCCTTGCAATGGTGAATCTATATAGATGCCTATAGCTATTTTTAATTAATAGAGTGCTCTCTCTCTTTTTCTTCATTTAATTAATAGACAATCTACAAGTCTATAGATAGCAGCACTCTCTCTCTCTCCATTTAATTGCTTGCCACATAGGATAGATGCTGATATGGATTTTTTATAGATAGCTGACTAGGCACCATTGCGGATGCCCTAAGGAACCTACATAGACTATATAGAAATAAAAACAAAATCATAAATTTCTAACATGGGCTGAGCTATTAGCTCAGTTGGTTGGTGCTAGCGTTGCTCACCCAACCCGCCCGCATCGATGTGGGCACGCGCGGGGCCGTGTGCAGCGCGTATGTGTGCGTGTGTGCATGGGTGTGAGTATGTGTTTCTAGTTGGATGTTGTTCTTTCTCTTTAACAAATGCCAGAGTTCCTAGCCAATTCTTTTTTAAAAAAAGATGTGACACGAATGTCCTTGAAGAGCGCATGTAAGCATAACTGCATAAGAGCCACCTAGTGTACCGACACATGTATGGCAAGTTAGGGAATAGCCTGTTCCATGTTCTTATAGTATTGGACCTATTTGTTAGATTAATATTATCAAACTTAGGCATTGTGTTGCATGTGTACTTATAAACATGAGGCAGCGCGATTGCGTGAATATCCTGTCTATACTCATTTTTTATTTTGCACTCAGTCCTAGCATTTTGTTATGTATATGCATTCATGCAGCATTTCTTTTGGGTCGACTTATGTAGCCTTGACATGCAGCTCACCATCTATTATAGATCTACATTATGAAAGCCATCGATGAGGATGTAAATGAGGCGGAACCTGATGATAAGAACGCTGATGGGGATACAAAGGACACCAATCTAACCAAGGAAGATCCTGATCAGAAGGATTCACCTGTTGCTGAACACCCTTCCAATCCCGAACCTCTAAAAGGCGCTAAAAGAAGAAAACTCCGTGGACGGCGTTAGTTTGTTAATTGATTACATCAGACTTAAAATATAGGTACTTTGCATTGCACAAGTATGTTGCCGTATTAGCGATGTGCTTTCCTGTCAGGTCATCCGTCTTGCTTATTTGTTGGCCATTTCGTTCTTAAATTATGGGTGTTTACTAAACACCCTTGCGTTGCGGCAGCCGATATATTTGTCAACATGGGTAGACCAAGATTACATGTCAAGGAATGTATTGATAATTGAGCATTCGAATCTCTCTATATGATGCAAATCTGATGTCTCAAGTAGGTTCAAAATCTCGGTCGAAATTTCGATTTTCAGCTGGGGTTGAGATTCCAAATCTCGGTGGGATATTTTTTTTGAAAATTTTCAAAATACTATAATGATTTTGGGATTTTTTTTTCAGTGAGATTTTGGGTTTTTTGACCCAAATAATCATAAATTTGATCGATTTTTAAGTTTGTAGGACCGGATTTAGCGCCAAATTTTTTGTGATGAATTGTAATGCATTTTTTGAGAAATACATGTGAAAATTTTGTAAAAAATATATCTACAAATTATGTAACGCTAACTCTAAACCCTAATTTGAATCTAACCATAAATCCTAACCCAAAACCCTAACTTAAATTATGCAAACATGTTAACCCAAGCTTAAGAACGCGAGAGGCCAAGACCGACGTCTGTAGCCTTGGCTTCATCATTCTTGAGTTGCTCATCGGCAAGTCACCGGCGGACACAACCAATGACATGGACCTGCCACGGTGGGTGGCATCCATCGTCAAGGAAGAATGAACGAGCGATGTGCGGACCTACAGGAGATGAGCTCATGGACACGCTGAAGCTGGCACTGCATTGTGTCGACCCATCGTTGTCAGTTCGACCTAAGGCCCGAGAGGTGCTTTGGCAGCTCAAGGATCTTCGAACCGAGTGAGGAAGGTGGTGCAGGGCATGTGGCTGCTTCTACAAGCATCGAGTAGCAAGTTAGGGTATTTTATGTGCAAATACTTAATATTTTTCATTCAAATAGATAGAAAATGTAGATAAATGCTTGCATGATTTCTTTCATATTTTTTTCCATTTTTTCTAGCCTCAGAAAATCATTTAACAAGGGGTTGAAAAAGGCCAAAATTTCGGTTTTGCCGTCAAAATACCGTATTTAAAATTTGGTTTTTGGATTTCGACCAAACTTTTGAAATTTCACCAAAATTTGGAATTTCGGCTGCCCTTGAGATGTGGTCCGAAAACGAAATTTGTAAGCTTGATCTCAAGTGCTGTAATGTTGGTATCTCAGTGCTTCTGTGTACATGATGCAAGAGAGAATCATTGCTCATGTCATTACGTGTGTACTCCGAACTTCTGGAACACCCAACTATGTCAGTATTCCTCGGCTGTTCATTACAGGAAGCCGATTAACAGACCAGATTTCAAAAAAGTTTCTGTGTCACATTCTCCAGTTTACATCAAGGCTGATTTATATACAAAACAAGGGGCCTAGGAGTGCAAGTCCATAATGTTACAAAACATTGTTGCATATTTACAAGGGACGCACGGCAGAGGGCAGTTGTGCCATTGACGTGTGGGGCCCACACGTCAGTGACACAACTGCCCTCTACCGTTAGAGGATCTCTGTCCATTTACAAGTAATACACTACAAAAACGCCGAGATTACCGAGGATTCACCTTCCCAGAAAGCATGGCACTACTTTCATCAACACTGCCAGAACCAGAAGTTTGCGAGGCGAAGAAAGTCCCAGCTGCTGAAGAAGTTGACGTCGATTTAGTCATATCCGCTGAGTCCGTCTCTGGAGTTTCCAGCAGAACAAGGTCCACCTCTGGCATCATCCTCAAGATGACCTCAAGTTCTCGGACAATCTCTGACATGGAAGGCCTATCATCAGTCTCATCCTGGCAGCACTTGGTTGCTAGTGAGAGGAACCTGCTGAGGCATTCTGGAGGACACAAGCCCATCCGACTATTGATGATTTCTGAAATATTGCCTGACTGGTAAGCTTTGTTTACCTATAGCAAGGGGAAAATGTAGTTTTTCAGTCAACTATTGTTGTTTAACTTAAATTCGTATATGCTGAACTATATGTGGCTTTTCCTTCAAAGTAAGCACAAACATATGTTGAGTCACCGATATCCCTGTTAGACAGTATCCCAGTTGCATTGTATAAGACATTGCTAGTTGCCTTGTATACAGATTATTAGCCTTGTATAAATATTTGTGTTGTACAGGCTTTTATTTTATACCCCCATGTACATGTATATATATTGGCCTATTGGCCTTACGTTCAATACAAGTGATATTCTTAACATAGTATCATAGCGAGGTTAGGGTTTTTCTTCTATTAGCGTTGCACTTGCGCTTTTTTCGATCGCTACCTCGGTTTTTCTCATCGAGCTCTCCCCTGTCAAGCTTAGCCTCCCCGCCAACGCCTGGCCTCGACCCTCCCACTTGCACACCAAGATGCCATCGCCCTATTGTCCTCTAGGCCACCGCCTCTCTTTGAGCCCGCCCGACCACCGCCACCTGGTGGTTCTCTTGGCTGTCGCCTGGTTGGGCCTGCTGGCCGTCGCGACACTGCCATAGATGCCGCCTGCTCGAGCCTAGCCGACGCCTGCCCGATGCCGGCCGTCACCAGTCCGCCCCAGCTGTGCTCTCCTAACACCGCCACTACCGATGGCCTTTTGGTATGGATGAGTTCTATGCACAGTTGTCCTCGGTATGGCGTCATCTTGACTCTCTTGGACCGAAAGTTTGCCGCACTAGTCAGTGCTGTCAATGTCAGCACTCATTTGAAGTTTCGCCACATCTACAACTTCTTGAAACGTCTTCAGGCTGAGCTCAAGCAGATTCCTGCTCAATTGCTCGCTTGTCATCCTCGTGTGACCTTGTTAGAGGCTCTTGCAGCTATTCGTACTGAGACTCGTCTTCATGATGTTGGTCTATTGTTGCCTCCTTCAGTCTTGGCGGTGCCTAGTACTACTACTCTATCAGTGGAGGCTACTTCAGTGGTGGTTGTTAGGGATGGGGACTTCATTGCACCTACTGCGATAAGAATGGACATGTGGAGCAATTCTGTTACCGGAAGAAGATGGATCTTACTCGATGAGGTGGATGCCCTTCCAAGGGCGCCGGAGGCTTGGGCGCCGCCCCTTAGCGGACTTCTACTGGTTCTGATTCTACACAAGAGATTCTCATGTTGCTATGTCGCATGGTTGCTTCTGCGCCATCAGGTTCTACTGATTCTGCTACTCAGTCTTTTCAATGAGAGACCACCTTCCACATTCTCTTTAGGTATTTCACTATGGATTCTCGACTCTGGTGCTTCTTTTCATGTGACATATGATCCCTCGGCACTTCATTCTGTTAGTCCTCTCGCTACTCCTATCACTGTTTAGACTGCAGATGATACTTCTCTTTCTGATATAGGACGAGGAACTCTTTTGTCTTCCTCTTTTCAAGTTCCTGCTGTTTTTTATATTTCCAAACTGAGCATGTAGCTAATCTCTATTGGTCAGCTTACTGATCATGGTTGTCGTGTTATCCTCGATTCTGACTCTTGTTATGTTCAGGATCATCGCATGGGGTTTCTGGTTGGTACTAGCCCTCGCCGCTGTAACTCTCAGCATCTCTGGGAACTTGACTGGCTTCGTCTACCTTCCACTGCTCCTGCTAGTCTCTCCGTCTACTTCACCGCTTCCGCCTCTGTTACATCTTCCACTGGGTCGTTTGCTCAGTGACATCATCATTTAGGACATCTTTGTGGTTCATGTCTTTCTTCTTTAGTTCGTCATAGCCTTTTAGAATCTATCTTTAATGGTACGTCTTTAGATTGTGTGAGTTGTAAGCTTGATAAACAGATACAACTCCCCTATTCTTCCAATGATTCTGTGTCCCAGAGTCCTTTGATCTTGTTCATTCTGATGTTTTGGGTCTGGCTTTTTTTGTTTCTAAAGGTCATAAATATTATATTCTTTTTATAGATGGCTTCTCTCGCTACATTGGATATATTTTATGTTTTCTTGTAGCGAGGTTTTATTCATCTATAAAAATTTGGCTACTATGATCCGTACTCAGTTTGACTATCCCATTCGTGTTCTTCGTACTGACTCGGTAGGGGTGTATTTCTCAGGAACCCTTTGTGCGTTTCTAGCTGAGCAAGGCACTCTTTCTCAGTTTTTGTCCTGGTGCATCGTCATCTTTTTGAGATAACTCATGCTTTGTTCTACCTTATTTCTGGGCTGAGATCGTTTTCACTACCACTTGATTAATATTCGGCCTTCTTCTGTTCTGCAGGGTAGGATTCTCGTGAAGTGTCTTTGGCATGCTTCCTGCTTATTCTAATCTTTGCCTCTTTGGGTGTGTGCTATCTGCACCTCGTGAACGCACAAAGCTGACTTCTCAGTCTGTTGAGTATGTTTTTTTGAGATATAATGTTGAGCATAAGGGATATCGTTGTTGGGATCCTATTGACCGATGGATGCGGATATCTCGGGATGTGACTTTTGATGAGTCTCGTTTCTACCCTTGTCCTTCTTTCACTCCAGCATCTCTTGTTGAGCTATTTTCTTTCTTGACTTTTTCTGATACTCCAGTTGTTACTCTTCTTTTTCCTCGATTGGTGTCTCTTTCATCGCCAACCTCTCCTCGAGAGTCTTCACCATTAGTGTCTCTTCCTGTGGTTTCTCTTGACATTGTTCCTTCTTATCCTCCATACTACACTCGTCGTCCGCGAGTTGAGGATTCTTTGATGTGCCATCTTCTCCTATTGAGTCACCTTCTTTAGTGGCTTCTCCTCGCTATGCTCTACGTGATTGCCAAATATTCGGCATCCTGTGCGTGCGCCTTGGCTTTGTTGGTGCTGTTCTTGCTGAGCCGACTTCTTATCGTGATGCTGTTATTCATCAAGAATGGCAGCATGCGATGGCGGAAGAGCTTGTTGCCCTTGAGCGCACTGGCACGTGGGATCTTGTGCCCCTTCCTCCACGTGTCCGTCCCATTACATACAAGTAGGTTTATAAGGTTAAGACTCGCTCTGATGGTTCTTTTGAGCGCTATAAGACTCGTCTTGTGGCACATGGTTTTCAGCAGGAGTATGGTCGTGATTATGATGAGATTTTTGCTCATGTGGCTCATATGACCACAGTTTGCACTCTTCTTGTTGTAGCTTCTGTTCATGAGTGGTCCATCTCTCAGCTTAATGTCAAGAATGCCTTTATTAATAATGAGTTGCGTGAGGACATCTATATGCAGCCACCATCAGGGTATTCTATTCCTGAGGGCGTGGTTTGTTGGCTTCGCCGCTCTCTTTATGGGCTCAAGCAAACCCCTCATGCCTGGTTTAAGTATTTTTCTTCTATAATCACTGCTGTTGGTTTTTCTGCTAGTGCTCATGATTTTGCGCTCTTTGTTCACACTTCACTTCATGGGCAGACTCCTTTTATATATGTTGACGATGTGATCATTATTAGAGATGATTATCAGTATATTGCCTCTGTGAAGGAATGTCTCATTGAGCAGTTTCTCATGTATGATCTTGGTTCACTTCGCAACTTCCTTAGGATTGAGGTTTCTTCTACACCTGAGGGTTTCTTCCTATCCCAAGAGAAGTGTATTCAGGATCTTCTTGATCGTGCTTCTCTCACTGATCAGTGCATAGCTGAGACTCCTATGGAGTTTAATTTTCATCTTCGACCTACTGATTGTGAACCTCTTGAGGAACCTACTTACTATCGCTATATTGTTGGAAGTCTTGTTTACCTTAGTATCACTCATCCTGATATTTCATATCTTATTCATATCTTGAGTCAGTTCATTTCTACTCCCACTCAGCTCCACTATAGTCATCTTCTTTGTTTTCTACGATATCTTTGTGGAACTATTTGTCACTGTCTTTGCTTTCCTTGCTCCAGCTCCTTTCAGCTCCGGGCATATTTTGATGCTACCTGGGTTAGTGATCATTCTGATTGTCGGCCTCTTTCTACTTATTATGTTTTTCTTGGTGGTTCTCTCATTTCTTGGAAGACTAAGAAGCAGACAGTAATTTCTTGTTTAAGTGCTGAGGTTGAGTTGTAAGCTATGGCTCTTTTGATAGCAAAGATTACTTAGTTATAGTGGCCACTTAAGGATTTTGATGTTTCTGTTTCTACACTAACTCCTTTTTTAGCTGACAGTATAGGTGCTATTAGTATTACTATTGCTTAAGATCCAGTGAAGCATGAGCTCACAAAGTATATCGGTGTTGATGCTTCCTACATATGGTCACAGGTATAGGATCAGGTTGTGACTCTTCAGCATGTGCCTTCTGAGCTTCAATTGGCAGATTTTTTCACAAAGACACAGACTAGAGCTCAGCACAGTTTTTATCTCTTCAAACTCAGTGTTGTTGATCCACCATGAGTTTAGGGGGGTGTTACAATATCCTAGTTGCCTTGTATAAGAGATTGTTAGTTGTCTTGTATACATATTGTTAGCCTTGTACAGATATTTGCCTTATATAGATTTTCTTTTTATACCCCCCTGTATATATATATATATACTGGTCTATTGGCCTCATTTTCAATACAAGTGCTATTCCTAACAATCCCTCATCAAAACTTATCACCGATTGACAACCAAGTTTCATGATAATAACATACAGACTATGATTTATACGGATTTTCAACAGATTTCCAATTGTTAACTGAAAGCACTATTTAAAGCTGAAGATTGTGTACCTCTCTCACTATGTTTTTACCATGCTCAATTGGCTTCATCCCAGTCAACATTTCGAGAAAGACAACTCCAAGGCTATATACATCGCTTTTGTCCGTCAATTTATGAGTAAGGAAGTATTCTGGATCAAGATAGCCCTGCCAAAATGAAAAGATATACTATTACTTCCCCTAAAAAACGATATAGTATTAATGCATAAGAAGGCATGGCAGCTGCAATATTGCTGATGTAACTAACACTTACTGGGGTGCCCTTAACAACGGTGGAAACATGAGCTGGTAATGTCCCTTCAACATCTGGTACTGGAGCCAGCCTCGAAAGACCAAAGTCAGCCACCTTCGCGACGAATTTGGAGTCCAACAGAATGTTGCTGGCCTTCACATCACGGTGAAATATGGGGGATTTGCTTCCGTATGTAGATACAGAATTCCTTTGCAGCACCCAATGCAATGTGCAACCTCAAACCAAAACTGAGAGATCGTTTGGATTTCGCTGTGATTGGCAAATATGTAAAAATAAGATGAGATGCTTATACTACTAGAATAAGGTCAATGATAACAAGTCCAAGTCTGACACAATACACTTTCAAAAGGTACATGCATGAATCACTGAAGAAAGCACATCACAATATAAGATTCAGGGAGCTGATGACTGAATGGTTGGACTTTGCTGTGATTGACAAATGATGTAAAAATAAGATGGGGTGCTTATACTACTAGAATAAGGTCAAGGATAACAAGTTCCAAGTCTGACACAATACACTTCAAAAGGTACAAGAATGAATCACCGAAGAAAGCACATATCAAAATATAAGATTCAGGAAGCTGATGACTAAATGGTTGATCTTAATTTCAAAGTCCATGGGGCCCAGTTTGGGTTGGCCAGGACTGGGTGGTATCCCAGACCACCCAGATTGGTCCTAAGTGGAAAAGAAAAGTGTTGTGGCGCCTCCCTCATCTAACCACTAGCAGGGCTCTTCCCTGGCGTGGTAGAGAGTCTCTAGGCCTGATTTTAGAAGAGGGAGACTAGAGAAATTTATTTATTTCTTTGCTTAATGAGAAAGGATAACAATGCTGTGCTTATATAGTGCCGGCCACCTAATAATTCAATCTAATCTTTCCAACTATAAAAGATAACATTCCTAGTAGATAAGATTCTATCCCTAACAATAATTTATGCCTAAGGGAACTAATCAAACCATCTCGAGAAAACACATGACACTGCTACAGAACGTGAGGTACTGTTCACGAATCTGCTACTGTGCCTCGCCGGGATCTTAGACCGTAACAAAAGGTAGAAATAATTGACAATGGAACTCACCAAATACTTACCCGAAAGATGATCACGTAAAGTACCGTTTGGCATGAATTCATAGACCAGCATCTGCAAAACACAATTTCGCATGGCGGCGTCAGCCACACAAGTTAATTGCGATACCCTTCAGTATAGCATTAAGCACATGTTATCAGGATGATGTTAACAAAATATCATTTCTATATAAATAATTTAAATCAAAGAGATGCACCTGTTCATCTTCTTCATCACAATAGCCAACCAATGAAACCAAATTGCGATGATGCAATCTGGATAACAATTCTATTTCTGTGCAGAACTCCCTCGAACCTTGAAGAGAATCCTCGTGTGCCCGTTTGATTGCTACATTTTCTCCATCAACTAGAATTCCTTTATAGACTTTTCCATAACCTCCTTGACCAACTTGAGCTGATAGGTCAAAATTGTTGGTTGCAGTAGCCATTTCTCCAAATGTGAAGCATCTTACACTATCAATTCTGACAGAAAACCTTGACACTGCAAATGGCAATATGGTATATGTTTTCAGGTGGTATCTCCTGAACAAGATGTTTGCCATCAAAGCTTAAAATTCATTTGCACATCAAGATATCCAACAATCTTAAAGCAAACGAACAGTTATGTGCTAGGCTAGAGCACGCGCCTTATTTCTTACAGAAGTGCCATGAACAAATAGTCAATAAATAAGCCTGACAGTGTACATGGTGTGATAGCTTATTTCTTACTAAAGTATAATGACTTACATGACCGTCTTGAAACTGTTTTATTTGATCTTGAAAACCTTCTCATTATAAGAATAGTAGCTACTGCCGAAAGTGCAATAGCGCCTACTATTGTGCCTGCCAAGATACCACCCAGTGCAGCCTTGCTTAAACTTGATGAAATGGCATTTCGAAATTCTGCAAAAATTATGACAAACAGAAGACATGTTACCAGTAATTGCTGGAGTGACTGGGCAAAGCACAGTGTGGAAATACAAATAAATGAACCGCAAGTCAAGAAAAATTAAATTGTGATTGCTAGTCAGCTTATTCCTATAAAAAACGAAACATGATACTTATTTTTTATTTTCTATAATAATCTTAGCAAATATTTATACATAAAAAATTGCTAATACAACTAAATAATATAGATTGTTTTTACAAGAATGATCTAGTTTGTTGTGTTGCATGCAGTCATAATCTATATATGCTGCTGATCAAATAAAAGAAGTTGTAACTGTGTACTCTTTAGACCAAATAAGCTAAAATCGTAATTTTCATCATAAAATTATGTTGGCTCAGCCACACATTAGCTTCGAAGTGTACATACCATTTTCATAGAAGCCAAGTGTGAAGTTGAGAAGCTCATATGGGCCAAACACATCTGAAAGAGTAATTTCCCATCCAGCAAGTACATGCCTGAGACGCACAACCTCAGATATATTGAATAAATTTGTATTACTTGGAAATAACTTGAAATGCATGTTGAGCCTTGGACCGATCTCCCATATGTAGCGCTCAATATACAGCTGGTAATGAAACAGCTGCAACAAAGAGCTTAAGTTGTTCTCAA